>PVJA010013607.1:0-49138 GCA_004027025.1 Myocastor coypus | reverse complement strand
TAGGAAGAAAATCAAAGTTAGTGTCTGATATAGCTTGCATTTAGATACCTCCCCCCACCAAAGCTTCCTGTGGGAGGCTCACAAGTGGAACTTTGCAGAGCTCGCAGGATTTAGGTGTGTGATGTTGGGATGAAGTGTGTGTGGATTAATCAGGCGTTGCATACAGTCATCCTCTTTTTCTCTCTATCTCTGACTCCCTGAAAGGAACACTCCGCTCCTCCACACATTTATTTCCATGTTGTCCTACCTTGCCACAGATTCCTAAGAAACAGAGCCAGGTGACAATGGCCTGAAACCTCTAAAGCCGTGAGCTCTAACAAATTTTTCCTTCTCTGAAGGTGTTTTTCTCAGGAATTTTATCAGATTTTGAGAGCTTATTCACACAATAACAAGTGCTCTGTTATTGTTTTAACAATAACATTTGCATCACTTTTATACTTTATAAGGAGCAGTAGATAAAGCTTATTTGATTTGAGCCTTTCTCTATTTAAAACAAAGCATTTGATATTCCAGTTCTCAGCAAAAATACTACCCAACCCAAGTGCAGTTCTCAGAGCTGGAGCTCATCAGTAGTTCATACATTCCTTCTGGGCCCTGTACCTTCTCCTGTAGTAAAGTAGGAGCCTCATGGCCAACACACTGTAAACCAAAGCAGTTTGTTTTCTTCAAAGCAAAGACAGCTCTCCCTTCCTTGTCAACTGCAGAGATTTTGCACACTGTGTTGCTCATGGCTTACATCACAGTGGTGCCCAGACAGTGCATCTTAGACCACATAAATGTAATCAACTTGTACTGTATTAATCACTGGCTTTCAGGGTTTGTGCTTGTATAGTTTACTGTTTCATATTCTGACTGATTAAAAATTGGTAGTGTATAGCCAGGTGTGGTGACACACACTTGTAATCCCAGTACTTGGGAGACTGAGGCAGGAGGATCAGTGCGAGTTCGAGACCATCCTGGGCTACAGAAATGAGCTCAAGGCCAGCATGAACTGCATAGTGAGACCCTATCTCAAAAAGACAAAAAAAAAAAAGTGGCAGTAGTACATAGTTCCACTGTAAATCCTGAGGTGATTTGCCTGACCTTATCATATAGCAAGTTACATTTTTAGTTACATAGGTCTTGTTACAGCTTTCTCTTAACCATCCAGTAGAAAACAGTAATTATGAGGTATAAAATGTAAAGTTGTATTAATATGCTGAGCTGTAAAAGGCTCAAGACAAAAACTTTAGATAATTTTTATTTTATTTTATATTTTTCTTATAGTAATGAATATATTGCATATTCTTGTCTTTCTCATAGTTGTTCAAAGTACAAGATGCAGACATGATTTCTTGCCTAAACATCATTAGTACAGATCTTTCTTTTCACTGCACAAAGAGAAAGTGGCTCTATATATAGTCTAATTGCCAGTTCTGCTGATAACCCACTACTATTATGGACTATTGCACTACACTAAATTATTTAGCTAAATTCAAGTACCTACAATATTTGGACTGTCATTAAGTATGAAAATATCCTTTAAGGACTTCTCCAAATATAGCTTCTCTATCAACAATGGAATGCTCATCTCTGAGTGTTCTGTACACACACACACACACACACACACACACACACACACACATACATAGTTAGGATAGTTATGTAGCTACTTTCTCTTAGCTCAGTGAGAAGAAAGGTTTGTACTAATAGTATTTGGACAAGATATCATATCTTCCTCTTGTACTCTGAATAGCTATTATAAAGACAACAATATGAAATGTATTAGTTGTTGTAACTATCCTACTAACCTGTTTTGAAACGGTTTCATTAAACACATTGAAAGGGAAAATAGAAAAAAAGAATATCTTCACAACAGCACTGCAAAAAAAAAAAAAAAAAGAAAAAGAAACACTTAGGACTTTAACTAAAGAAGTAAAATGCTATTGAATGAAAAATACAGAACTCTGAAAGAAGAGGTCCTAGAGGATTTCAGAAAAATGGGAATATATTCCCTCCTATGGATAGGAACAACCAACACCATGAAGATGGCCATACTACCAAAATTTTTATACGGATCTAATGCAACCCCTAACAAAATGCTACAACATACCTCACAGACTTAGAGAAATCATTCCTAAAATTTATTTGGAACCAGAAAAGACCTAAAATAGCAAAGGTAATCTTGAGCAACAAAGCAAGGCAGGAAGCCTTACAATTCTTGACTTTAAATTATACTACAAAGCTACATTGACAAAATAAGCATGGTATTGGGGGGGGGGACAGACATGAGGATCAATGGAATAGATGAGAAGATGCAGAAGCAAATACAAAAATACAAGCACACTCAGCCAACTTATCTTCAACACAGGGGGCAAACATGCTTACTGGAAGAAAGATAGCCTCTTTTAAAAATGGTGCTGGAAAAACTAGCTGTCTACATGCCAAAAGCAAAACTTGACCCACGTCTATCGGCATGCACTAAAGTCAAAATGGATTAAAGATCTAAACATTAAAGCAGAAACAGTAAATCACCTAGAAGAGAAAGTAGGAGGGAATCTTGAAGACATCAGGGTAACCAAAGAGTTCTTGCACAAAAATCAAACTGCACATGAAATACTTGAAACAATTAACAACGGGGACCTCCTCTTCCTGAGAAGTTTTTGCAATGCAACAGAACCAACAAAGTGAAAAGAAAACCCACAAATTTGGAAAAAAAATCTTAACTAATAAGCACTCAAACATGGGTCTTCTATCTAGAATTTTTAAACAACTAAAAAACATCAGGTCCCAGTATTTTAGACCCACTTCAGAAATGGGCATCAACGGTAAACACACACTTCTCACAGGAAGAAATACAAGAAGTTAATAAACATGAAAAAATAGTCCACATCCCTAGCTATCCATGAAGTTTACATTAAAACAACACTGAAATACCATCTCACCCCAGAAAGATGGGCTATCATAAAGAAATCAACCAGCAACAAATATCGGAGAGGTTATGTGGAAAAAGGAACACTTCTTCACTGCTGGTAGGAATGTACACTGGTGAAACCATTATGGAAATCAGTGTGGAAACTCCTCAAAAAGCTAGGACTGGAAATCTCATTCAATTCAGCTATCCTGTTACTGGGAATTTCCCCAAAAGAACTGAAAACATCATATCATAGTGATTTATGTGTGCCTACGTTCATAGCAGCACGATTTGTGATAGCCAAATCTTGGAAACAGCCAAAATATCCATCACCTGAGAAACTGATGAAAAATATGAGGTGTTTTTGTCCTATGGAATATTACTCAGCTATAAAGAAAAATAAACTGGAAGCCTTCATATAGAAGCAGAAGAAATCAAAAGATATACTCATAAGTGAAATAAACCAGACCCACATAAGTAAATATTGTATAGTCTGCCTGGCGTAAGAACTCAAAAGAAGAAATAAAAATAGAAAGGTTTAACACAGTTAAATGGAAAGTGAGAAGTTAAGGATTAAATAATGCAGAAAAAGAAAGTAGAAAAGTTAGGAAATGTGGCAGGGGAAACCGTATGTTGATTTGAACAAGATGGTTAAGGCAGTGGTCCTAAGAATTTCCATCAGGTTTTTGAAAATAACAATTAATGCATAGAATTCTTACCCTGACCAACTCTATATGCTTATATCTGTGAACTAGGCAAATACACTGAGGACACCAGTGTGTAACACTAAAAACATCCTTAAAATACCCATTATTTCAGTATTTTAAATTTTTACTGCTTCTAAGATCATATCAGGTATTGCTATACTCTCTTTTTTAAAACATTATTATTATTATTATTATTTGTCTTTAGTCTCACTATGCAATTCAGGCTGGCCTTGAGCTCACCTTTGTAGCCCAGGCTCATCTCAAACTCACACCGATACTCCTGCCTCAGCCTCCCAAGTGCTGGGATTACAGGCGTGTGCCACTATGCCCAGCATTGCTATACTCTCTTTAAAGTAAATGTTAAAAAGAAAGAAACAAGGTAATAAAAGAAAGTAAGAGATAAGAAAAAAAATTCAAAATTTCATTGGATTGTCCTGCTACAATTTATATGTGTTCTGATTTCTAAATTTCCATCTAAACATGTGTAATTATTTTTTTCACATCTATAGGGATTTAAACTTTAGAATATCTATGTTGGAAAATACCAGTTCAATGTTATGTCTAAGGCATTTGTTATTCAGACAGATAGTGATGTTAACCTCCACTGCCTCTGTTACAGGGTAATAATATTAAGCTTCTCTGCTGAATGGTTGACAACTAAAGTTTGCAGCCAAAAATAAAGGAAAAAGAAGGGCTATACACCAATATTTTGGCTCTAGCACTTCAAGGTCAGTGGGGACTCAGGACACAAGAGAACCTATGCTGTGTCTCCTGTAACTCAGTTGTATGCCAAATTTTCCATTCAAAGAGATTATGGGGTCATAGAAAAAAGTGAATGCTGATGTATAGTGTGCCTAAGGAGAGTCACCTAGAGAGAAAACATTCTCTAAGTCTTTCAGAGAGCGAATTTGTCAAGCAATAGCCATGACTCATCAAGATGGGTGAAACTGAGAGAAAACATTCTCTAAGTCTTTCAGAGAGCGAATTTGTCAAGCAATAGCCATGACTCATCAAGATGGGTGAAACTGACAAAAGATCTACAAGCTGCTGTGAATGGTTTCAATGTAAATCCTGAGGGGATTTGACTTACCTTGTCAGATACAAAAGTTACATCTTAGTTATGTAGGTCTTGCTTTAACTTGCTCTTAACCATCCTGCAGAAAAGCTTAACCACGAGGCATAACAAACTAATGCCATATTAATAAGCTGAGCTGTAAAAGGCTCAGGTCAACAACTTTGTGTAGTTTCCAGTACTGCTGACAACCCACTACTACTATGGACTATTGCACTACACTGGGTTATTTCGCTGAATTCAAGTGCCTACATTATTTGAGCCAGCATCAAGTATGAAAAGTTCCTTTAAAGACTCCTCCAAATACAATTTCTCTAACAGCAACTGAACACCCATAGCTGACAGAACAAAACAAAAAAAAGGTAGATATAAATGAAGGACAATTTTGTAATGAAATACATACATTCAAAATCAGATAGATGCACAACTATTTTCTTTTAGGTGAATGAGAAGATTTGTACTAATATTGTTTAGACAATATATTATGTATACATCTTCTACTCTGAATAACTACTATGAAAAGAACAATGTGAAATGTTTTAATTATTGTAAGTGCCCTACTATCCTGTTTTGTAATAGCAAGTGTCTCACTGCCATTTCTTTCTCATTAAAGTTAATAAAAATGTATCTGTTTCATAGGTATTCTATTTCTATTTATCATTAAAATGAAGAAAAACTTTAAAAATAACAAAATGAAAGATCACCTGAGTTCATGAAGGAAGGAAGGAAGGAAAGAAAGAAAGAAAGAAAGAAAGAAAGAAAGAAAAAGAAATTGGTAATGTGCCTGAATTTGGATGTGGGAGAAGTAAAATGTGAGAGTTTAGGCGAAGTTAACCCAAGACACACAGTAGCAGTGCCACCTGTGATACATAGCACATGAGAGTGGAATAATAGTCTTATTGCTTTTGCAACTTAGAGAAAGAGCTTGGAAACTATAAATGTGTTCATGAATTACTTGCAGCTAATGGTACCTGGCAAGATGGTATGCAGGTAAAATGAAGGCAAAATAATTACCAGATAGCATACAAAACATAAAATGAAGAGCAGGAATTCAGAAATTCAGGAACTGAATACTTTGAGAAAAAAAAAAAAAGATGCAAGGAAACCACTAGGTAAAACAAAAAATCAAAAACAAATATCGAAAGAAAAAAAAAAGTCTGCAGAGGAGAAATGCAATGAAAGCCTTGGAGTGGATAAAGTCATGTAAGCCCCATTTGGAAGAAATGATTCAGGGAAAATCTTACAATAAGGAAATGCCCTTTCTACCAAAGAGTCACAAAATAGACACCATGTTTTCCTATGTCTCTGCCCAAAGCAGAGTTGAAGGAGAGGTTCTTATCCAATATTTTTTGGAAACTGCTTCAAGAATATATTGAGACCTTGAAATTAATCAGGGTCCAAGAGAACCTACAGAAAAATGCATTGGACTCCATTTTCCTATGATTTTCTGAGATTTGTAGGCTTCACAGAACTATACAATTGGACAGAAGATGTCAAGAGATTTTATTCATTTTCCTCATCTCCCACCATCCAAGAGTAGATATGTTTGTATACATTCCTTTGTAATACCACTGTTCTTAGGGTTTGAAATACTTCGCAAGCTCTCCTTGATGTGGGTGATGTGTTGAGAAGTCTGCTGTGATTCTGATAGGTTTTCCTTTATAGGTGATTTATTTTTCTCTAACTACTTGAGTGTCACCACAGGAACGACATTTTTGGAATTGTGACTATTATATGCTTTTGTATAGATTTATTTTGTTCATGGCTATTTTGAGTTCTATATGTAACATTTATTTGTATGTTAAACCTGATATCCATGTCTGGGGAGTTTTCTGCCATTACTTCTATGAAGAATCTTTTTTTTTTTTTTTTTTAAATGGGATTTGAGCTATCTCCAGCTTCCTCAGTGCCTCCAATCAGTCTTACGTTGTTCTTCTTTGCTTTATCTTGCTGCTGTTGGATTGAGTTTTCATGGTCCATTGCTGTATTTACGATGTATTTTCCTTTGGTTCAGGGAGATAGCTCAGCAGTGTAAGCACCTGCCTGGCAAGTGCAAGGCCCTAAGTTCAATCCCCTGCTTGAATAAAAGAAAAAATATGTACGTCCTTTCATGTTCAGATGAACTGCAGATCTGATTTCCAGATCTGATACTCTGCCTTTGCCTTTGTTCAATCTGTTGCATATACTTCCAGTAGAAATTTCAATCTCCTGGATATACGATTGGATCTATTTCATGGAGTCTATTTTTTCCTATATTGAACTTTCATGGTTCCCATCATTTCCTAAGCTTGACTATTTTTACAGCTATGTCTACTGTAGATATGTTGGGCATGCCTTTCATTTTGATTGTTATTTCTTTTTTACCCAAGAGATTATATTATCAATAGCCAACTCCGTTTGTTTTTCACTTCTGTTGCTGCTATTTCAGAAAGTTCCACGGTATGACTTCCATTTTCTTCCATCCTATTTTGCTGTTGAGTTGTACTTGGTGGGCTGAAAGTTTGAGATTGTATTTTGCCTCTGTGACTTGTCATTTTCTATATCTTATTTTATTTTATTTTCTGCGTTGGTACTTGTAGATTGCTAATGGTACATAGCTTTATCACTAGTATTGAGATTTCACTAGGAAATTATTCCTCAGAGCTATCTCCTACATGTAGGTGGAGCTTGGTCTTTGTGTGTTTACCAAGAACCTGCCTTCCTAATTTATTAAAAGTCAGAAGTATTAAAAATAAGAAGCTGCTATCTATTTGGCCCAGTACTCTGTCTGTTGGTACTGGACTGTAATGATGGTTAATACTCAAGATAATCTCAGCGTTGTCATGTGATGGATAAAAATTGTTTACAATGTAGATGACATCTGTGCTAAAATAGTACAATGAACAAGAACAACAGTATCAAACAATTCACTGTGCTAATTATTAACTCCCTGCGTTAAACTATAAGAGTAAGCTGTACAGTTGTATAACAAAACCCAATGTATAGCAGGAACCTGTATACAATGACTTTTTCCTTAGTAGAATAGTTTTATCCTGTTTAGGATTATTTACAAGAGATTGAAAACCAAAGATATTAATGAGGAGAACTGCAGTACAGTCAAGAATGTAAGGCAAAGGATGATCACTCACATTTTGGAAAACTGTAAGGAAGCTCAGGAAAGAAAGAGAGCCTAATAGTGAAATTCCTCTGGTATTTACACTTCTGTAGTCATTTCCAAGTCAGATTCCAGAAAGATGTTGTGCAAGATGCCAAGTTTTCAGTGGAATTTATGCTGGGTGAGGGAATGATCTTGACCTCTGAATGTGGAAGCTGGGACTGGTCTTCATCTGACATTTTGGATGCCCACTCCTCCTTACTATATTTCTCTCCGTGGTGCTATCCCAGCTGCTGTGCCCCCTTGAGTAGGGAGAGCCAGAGGTTGCTCCAAGATCTTCTTTTAGGACTTGGCTTCTTTCAGGACTTGCAGAGCTTCTTCTGTTTGACATCATCACCTCCTTCTACCCATTGATCATAAAGCAAAAATTTCTCAGCTCCTACCTCTCAGCAGAATTGCATCTAGTCTGCTTCTGCCAGCAGTCCACTATGACTATATGGCTCTTCCCCACTTCCATTCAGAGACAATGTTAGCAAAGCAACCTGAGTCTGTTCTATTACTGGGATTTTCCCTGAATCCTTTGACAAAAAATGTCAGCGCTCCCTATCCATCTCTGTTCCACATGTTCTTCCATCAAAACATAACACCTCTCTCACCAATTGCTGATTCTTCAGAGCCTCTCAGCAAACAGTGTCTAGCCATTCTGGATCTGATCTGCTGGGGCATGCTGGAACTGGGCCCCACTTCACTTTGTAGTTCTTACCCATACATATATGAGTGCTGAGTCTGTGAGAGTGCTGAGGTAGTATACCCCAAGACACACCATGGAAGACCCTTGGCCTGTGAAAAGTTACTGCCTGGTTGTGACTGAATGACTGTGGTCAAAGCTGATACTGAAAAGGTAAGCAGCATAATTTGGAATAAAATATGATATACAATTTTCAATGTGGTTAATAAGGCTAGCAGAAACTCAGCTGAGTCAAGAGAAGTTGTTTTCCTGAAAAAGAAGCAATTTTGATTAAAAAAAAATAACACTCTGAGTCTGTGTGTAGTGCAACAAGCCTTAAGCTCCTGCAACCGAGAACTTGTGTAGGTTGCACCCTGAGAATCTATCCCAACATCTGTTTCAGATGTTCCCTAAGAGGATGATGGGAAAAATGGGTAAGTAGGTGAGCACAGCTGGGTTCCTTAAGGTATGGAACTCCTGCCAGACAGAGGAATGAGACACAACCAGGTACATCACAGAGCAGGGCTTCTGCTCAATGGGATTTCATAATTGCCATTTCTTTTCTCCATCTTTCAAATGAGAGCTTCATGTATACCGGGAAGTGGGTAGATAATTTGTTGAATGTTTTCATAGTTTTCAGGAACAACATGCGCACTTGATAGAGAACATAGGAAAATTAACCAGAGATCTTGTCTTGGGCATGAGCTTATTGCAATAGTTGGATGGGACTTCAAGTTATCTCTCTTGGGAAGGGAAAAGAGAGAGAGAGAGAGAGAGAGAGAGAGAGAGAGAGAGAGAGAGAGAGAGAGAGCAGAGGACTTCCAATAGAGAGTAAATGAATATTAAAAGACCAAAGTAGTGTCAGAGGCCAGTTTGACTTGCCAAAGTTACTCATGGTTTTCAAAACTCTCCAGCCTTTCTGGAATTAAGGCTGTAAATATGAGCATAATTCTAGGGAAGGTTGCATGAAAAAGGTGCATGGTTCCTGAATAAAGGCATTAAAGTGACTATCTGTCCTTTCTACTCTCTCTCCCCTACCACAGCAAAGGCCATGGGAAGTCAAACCTATTATATGCTGTGGTTGTGGTCTCCTGTTGACTGA
This sequence comes from Myocastor coypus, assembly GCA_004027025.1. Lineage (NCBI taxonomy): Eukaryota > Metazoa > Chordata > Mammalia > Rodentia > Myocastoridae > Myocastor > Myocastor coypus. Next base: position 39,543 of record PVJA010013607.1, on the reverse strand, counting down.
GAGCTACCCTGGAGAGTGACCAGATCACCATCAGACTCTGAGGAAACTGAGAAATCAATTTATTTTTATCAAACTACTAAAATTTGAGGTTTTTCTGTTGCAGTAATAACCCTAAGTAATACAGAAAGTAGACACAAATTAAAATATTTTTAATTTTAAAGTTGTTCTTATTAATTAAGTATATTCGTACACTATATATATATATATATATATATATATATATATATATATATATACATAATGATCACATTCATCATAGGGAATTTGTACCTGTGCATGTTTATTTGATACAATCACTTTTTTTCAATCATGGCAAATTAATTGAATTACAGTTAGTTATTGAAATTACAGGGGTTTTTTTTCCTATTTGTTTGTTTGTTGGTTGATTGGTATTGGCGAGTCAGTCCCAACAACACTCTGCCACTGAATTATACATCAATCCTTTTTTAGTTTTTGAGACAAGTTAACCAGGTTGGTAGTCCTCCGACCTCACCCTCACAAGTAGCAAGAATTACAGGTGTGTGCCACCGCACCTAGCAACATTAGAGCAATTGAGATCCATTGCTGACTGGTCTGTTCGTTGTTCTATGCATCAGCCAACTGTTCAACCACGCTATTTAAAGACCAAATTGCTACTCTGTATATGCAGTCTTGGTCAAAGATGGGTCAAGATGCTGCTCACTTTTTGTACCTCTACTCAAAGGAGTACACATTTGTAAGCCCATCCCTATATCTCTTCCTCTAGTATACTTATCTCTGTGTGGAGTTCTTCAACTATTTTATGTCATATAAGATACACAAAATTCTCATGAATGTATTAATAAAACTATTATTACAAAGAAAACTAACAAACGGGAAAAATTATAGCTGATTCTCCCTCTGCTAAAGGCCTTTTATCTACAATATATAAAGAATTAAAAATAATGAAGGCCCTACATATTCAACAACTCAATCCAAAAATGGGCATCTGAGATGAATATAAAATTCTCAGATGAATAAATATAAATGGCAAGTAAATACATGAGACAGTATCCAACATCTCTGGTCATTTCGGGAATTAAAATTAACACACTGAGATTCTATTTCACCCCAGAAAGAATGGCTATCAATAAGAAGTCAACCAACAACAAATGCTGGAGGGCCTATGGAAAAAGGAACCCATTTCTGCTGCTGGTTGGGAGTACAGACTGCTACAACCACTATGGAAATCAGTTTAGAATTTCCTTAAAAACTGTGATTGGGGGTCTCACTTAAACCAGCTATTCCCCTTCTAGATATTTTTTCAGAAGAACTGAAAACATCATACCACAGGGATACATGTGAGCCCACATTTATAGTAATGCAATTTGTCATAGCTAAATCTTGGAAAGAACCCAGATGCCCATGAACAGAGGAACAGATAAAGAAGTTGTGGTATTTTTACACAATGGATTACTATTCAGTTATTAAACAGGATAAATTTGAGTCTTTTATTGGTAAATGGATACAATTACTAAGTGAAATAAATCAGACCTACCTGTGCAAATATCATATTATCTCCTTGGTGTAGAGCATGAAGTAGAAAATGGAATCTGAAGGGTACAATAGACACTGAAGAAAGCGAATGAACTTATACAAAAGGAAAGAGTTACTAAGTTGAGGAAAACAGGAAAGCGAGAAGGAGATATATCTGTAGATGTAAGCAGGATGGTTTGAACAACTGTACTGTGGATTTCTGCTGATCAGGAACAGGCAATGCTTAATTTTTTGTCTCTTTTTTCAATTATTTTTCTTTTTTCTCTTCTTAATTTCTTCTATATTTCTTTCTTTTTTCTTTCTTCTTCCAATTTTGTATACACATGTCTGGTAATACGAATACCTGTATAGAAGACAACACTGAGTTATAACAAATATTGTGAAATGTATATTACTTTGTTAAGTGACATTTTGTATCACTCATAGTTTTTCTGTTTTAACAATATTTTGCACTCTCTTTTAATATTTTTTAGAAGATATTCTATAGCTCATGAAGGTGGTTTGAAAAGACAAAAAAAAAAAAAAAAAGCCAGTGAGATGACTCAGTGATCTAAAGAGCCTGCTTAGGCAAGCTTATGCAACTGCAGAGAGCATAGCTGGATCCTTGGCACCACATTCTGTGCCAGCCCCACCCCCAGGGCAAGCTGAGCTGGGTATAATATAAACAAATAGAAAGAAAGAAAGAAAGAAAGAGAAATGAAAAGAAGAAAGAAAGAGAAAGAAATGAAAAGAAAGTGAGAGAATGAAAGAAAGAGAGAGAAAGAAAGAGACAGAGAGAGAGAGAGAGAGAGAGAGAGAGAGAGAGAGAGAGAGAGAGGATGCAAAAAGAAATCTGTAGGGACAGGCAGGAAAAATGATCAGTGTAAATAGTAGATCCAGGTCAGAAGGGATCTGGTACTATGGAAATCAGAGACCCAGTAGCTTCAGTTGCCAGTGTTGGCAAGCAGACAGACAATGGAACAGCTAGAATCTCTACTGCTCTGACATTTAGTCTGAGCTACCATCAGATAGGCAGCACCTGATTCTTTACCTTAGAGCTTGCTTTTCAAATCCTAGTCTGTACCATAACAGAGGCAACAGAAATGAGAAAATTCCTTCACCAGGAAGGAGACAGAAAAAACATACAGGAATTTTTTTAAACACACAAAATATATTTGGGAGCCAATGAAATGACCAATATTCATGGTCAACCACCATGTACTTATGTACTGCTATGGTAGACCTTGGTAAGAACATAATGGAAACCTAACAAATATATGTTCAGGTAGATAAAATAACCAAACATGAGCAGGACTGAAGCTTTTAGCTATTGCTATTCACACAGCATTATTTTATTTTACTTTATCTTGATTTTTTATTAATTTTGATGAAAAATAGCAATGAGACAGTTTCAAAACAAGGTGGTGGGACACTTACAATACACACACACACACACACACACACACACACAGAGCAGTATTTTAAATGACACAGCAGTGACTGGACAACAGAGCATGGCCATACCGCTCCCATGAGGCCAGTAGAATTAGTATTTCAGTCCCATGCAGTTCAACAGCCGTCAAGAGAGCTACAGAGAGCAAGCTTTAACTGACACGCTTGGCCCAGACTAATAACAAAGAAGAAGAGCTCAGGGCTTAGTAGGACAGTGATAGGAACTAACTAGGCTTCCAGTATCGAAGAGAAGTGGGGAACTAAAGCAATTTTCCTGACACTCCAGGCAAAAATGGGCAGCTTGCCTGGATTATTTAGGTCACTGCTTCAAACTCTTAAATTCATTTTGCCCATGGAGAACTGTCCTATTAGCTCCAGTTACCTCACAGTAACTAACTCAGAAATGTGGTCAGGGTGAAAATAGCCTCATTCTGAACAGATCCCTTCTAACTGTGTTTAAACATCCACCATTTTTAGTCTTCTTCATCCAGCTTGGACTTGAAAGAACAACCGTTTTGGAGATGCATTGTTAGTGTCACATATCTTCAAAATGCTATTACGTATTAAACAAAATGCGTGAAATCAAATAATAAAAAGTCGAATTCAGCTCTCTCTCTCTGGTTCACTTGCAAAGTCTCCTCATGATTCTAATAGCCCTGAGTTATATATGTTTATATTGAACTTAGCAGTTCCATTATAAGAAAGTGTATCACTTAGTTTCATCTGCCTTAGGGCAAGAGGATTTCCACATGCTCACCTCCTTCTCTGGCTTCTTGGCTCTGTTCCTGTGGCTCACGCAGGGCATTGTTAATTGACACAATTAAGAGTAAAAACTGATATATGGGGTCCCAAGGAGCTGCTGGGAGTGGAAGTCACAAGGACCCTGAAAGAGGTTTTATATCCTTTCCTGTGGCTTCCATCTTGATTCTGTCAGCGAACAGAGTGATGGTAACAAAGGCAACCAACATCAGTGTTACTGCAACCAATTTCACTCATTTCCACTTTATTTGCTTAAGTCAAGCATTATTTCAGGCTCTGGATTTCTTTCCTGAGATCTGAATATGGCATGCATTTCCTGTTTTTCACTGAATTTCCAAACCATTTGGATTTTTCCCCATTTTTTGATACTATAACAAAATATGGAAACCAAAATAACTTCTGTAAATTTTCCCTATGTTGCAAAAAAAGATAAAATAAAATCAATACATTTTCTTTATTACATAGGAAAATTAATATCCTTTCCCATGAAGTGAACTTGATACACATATAACACTAGGTATTCCAGCCCTCCATTAAAAAAATTATTTACCAATCAACCACTTCATTTGTCTATTCCAATACCTCAAGAAGCAAAATGGAAATAAGCTGTAATTAAGTTGTGGTTATTCACATGCTGAATCAAAGAACAAACCAGGGATGACCCACAGCTGTACTTATTTTAGTTGTGTTCAGTCTTGTGCCCCATCCTCTGAGCTCAGAGCTAACATACTACTGTTAATAGGGAAAATTATACAATATTCAGATCACTGGTCACAGTACCACCGAGAATGTCCAACGGTTAGAACAATTTGGACCAACTTTGGTAGAGTACAATTTACAATAAAGACTTTGAGTGAAATCTTTATTCCATCTATGAACAGTTTCAGCCTTTTACTTTAGATCATTATACTTGCAAACACATATTCACAGTTAAATTTGATACAGATAAATTAAATATGTGCAGAGATAGAACAATTTTATTGACATTTACATAGAAATACCAGAGGATGTTTTTGTTTGATATTGACAATGTGAGAAACAGTAGGTGAAGTTTCCCAGGTCTGCTACTTTGTCAAAAATGGGCCATGACTTTAAAATAATTGTTAAGAAAATAATAAAATATTAGAATGATCACTTCAGATATTATGCAGAAGCAATGCATGACAAAATGTGTAAAGCAATAAAATTAATGGTGTTGAGTTATATATAAACTGTGATGATTTATATATCAGCATAAGCAAGGACAGTGAATATTTAAGAGCACCACATGCATAAGCCCTCAAAAATGAGTTCACTCCTTCTGTCAAACAAAACCTTTTCTTTAGGGAGGGAGGGAGCAATTTGAAGAACAGATATGTGGCTGAAAAGCCATCCCGATCTCAGGATCTTTAGTGTTCAGCTTCTGGAATATGTGTGCATTTCCTGGAAAACAGTTTTTAATGAGTAATGAATTTAGGTGTAATTAAGTGAACTTATTAAAATTTTAATTTTTAAGTTATTCTTTAGAATTAATCAGTTGAAATTATTTAGGATTAGCTTTAAAATTTGGTATTAAAAATTAATATTTCATGGTTTTTAAATCCACAAATAAGTTCATAAACTTTAGAAAAAAGTATTTATTTATTTATTTATTTATTGGATACATGGTCTCACTGCACCGTTCAGACTCTTAGTGATCCTCCTGTCTCAGCCTCCCCAGAGCTAGGATTGCTGGTGTGCACCACCATGCCTAGTTCTGGGGTTTCAGGGCCTGCACAGTATGTGGTACTGGAAATCAAACCCAGGTCCTTCAGTTTGCCAGGCAGGTGCTTAGTCCACTGAGCTATCTTGCCAGCCCCACAAATAACTTTTTAAAAAATAAATAATGTCATTAATAGCCTTAAAAATTATAATTTCTATTTAATGTTTCATTCTTTTTCCAAGTAAACAAAAAAGAGTTAAGGACTAAAGTGGAATTTAACGTAAGAATAGAAGAATTTAAACTGATTGCATCATTTAATGGACATAAAAATAGTTAATGGTATAAAAACTATAAAGTCAACATATTTTAAATATACCATTAAATATTTTAAGGATCTTAAGTATTATTCAATGAATTAATACAATTCTCTAAAATAGAATTACAGTTGTATAAATTTATAGGATAATCATCTTAAACAGATTTTAATGACTTCTTGTCTGCACTATTTATTTTTACTTTTAATAAAAAAGTTATTTTATAATAGTTTTAGGTTTATAGTGAAATTGAATGGTAATTATATAGAATCCACAGGATATCCATTTTCCATACCTGCCAAAATTCTCACCATCTAGCACCAGTGCAACACACTATAACTCAGGTTCCTACAGTGACTATCAGAACTTACATTAGGATTCATTTGTGATGTTTTATGTTCTATAGGTGTTCACAACAGCCTAACGGCATGTGTCCAGAAGTACATTACCATACAGGAAAGTTTCACAGCCCTACCTAGGCTCTGGATTCTACCAGCTCATCCCTTCCTGTGCCCAGTCCACTATCATTTAATATTTTGCCTTTCTAGATTGTGTTATCTTTGGAATCATTTAAAATGTAGTTTTTTTCCAGGTAATCTTTTTTAACCTAACAAATGCATTTAAGTTTTTGCCACACCTTATTTATTTCTTTTTAGTGTTGCATAATATCTCATTGAATAGACACGCCAGTGTTTATTTACCCATTCATCTATGAAGAACTAGTTTGCTTCCAAACTTCGAAAATTTGGAATAAAAAATGATTTAAATATCACTTTGTAGCTTTTTTGTAAATATAAATTGTGAGTTCATTTAGGTAAATAACCAAGGAACATAATTATTGGACTATGTGGCAAACCCCACTAAAGTGATTTGCAAAGTTGCTTTATCTGCCATTTGACATTCATTTGTCTTCTTGTTTTGATGGTACGACCAAAATTGAGCCTCTGTTCTACACATCATAAACTGTTATTTTTCTAAATACTTTCAAATTTTTCTCTCTTTCTTGCCTTTCAGAAGTTGATGAGGACTGGTAGTTTTCTTTCATTTATTTTATGAGGCATTATTTAACATCAATGATTTCAGAATTGAGTGCTATTAAACACATTCAGAGTAATGATAGCAATAAACCTCCCTGTTCAGCGTGGCACAATTTGAGCTTTCAATATTTCTGCTTTTGATTATCTTTAAAAAGTATCTGCGAGAATTTTGCTCCCTCTCCTAAAAAACAATCTGGTCAATTTCTGTATAAAATTATTTGTTGACTTTTTACATGATGATGATATTATAATATTTTCTCAGGACTTTCCAAAGAGCAAATATTTGCAATTCAGTCCTGGACAGTGCTTAACATGAAAGTGTATAGCTATTATTCTATTATTCCTAGTAAAATTTATCTCAAAACTCTCCAAAACTGATGGCAATTCAGAATAATGCCTATAACGATAACCAGGCACAATGTATTAGTTATTGTTACTCTCCTACTAACCTGTTTTGAAACTCAGCTTTATGTTATTCTTTTCTCTTTAAAATATAAAGATGGTGATCACTATAATAATAGCAACAATAATGATATCTACCCCTCCTCTTGTGCTTGCTTTCTTTCTTTCTTTCTTTCTTTCTTTCTTTCTTTCTTTCTTTGGCCTATATAAGGTCTCACTTTGCGGCACAGACTCATAGCGACCCTCCTGTTTTCAGTCTCTCCAGCTCTAGGGTTACTGAGGTGTACCACCATGCTCAGTCTCCGTGGCCATCTTGGCACAGAATCAGCATGGCATGTAGCACTGGGGATTGAAATTGAGTCCTTGTGCTTGCCAGGTAGGTGTTTAGACTACAGAGTTATCTCTCCTGCCCATTGTGCTTTATCTCTTTATTGGGTAGAGTTTCAAGTGTTTTGAGCTGTATGAATTTACTGAATCCATAAAAACAGCAGAGAAAGTTATGTGTTACTATCACATCATTTTTATAGGTGTGAAAATAAAGTATAGAGGGTTTAGCGTAAGGTCAGCAGACAGTAGAGGACAGACATTTTCTCAGGTAGTTCACCTGCTATTGACATGTGTGCATTTAACCAACAGTTACATTGCCCTGCTGGCTTCATAGCCAGTTATTAAAGACTGAGCTTCAGTAAAAATGTTTAGTTTTCATCATGTCTAATAAAGCTCTCCAATTTCAAACATTTTTTTCCTCAAGTTTATTAAATAGAGTTGTTCTTTAGTATCTATGGTGAATCAAATTCAGGACTTAGAGATTCCTCATGGAATTCAAAATCTACAGAGATCCTTCAGTCCCTCAGAAAATGGTAGAGCATTAGCACACAGCCTTTGCACAGATTCTTCTATGCTCTATATTGTCTCTAGGTGATTTAAAATACTTAAAACAGTGTGAGTGCTGTATAATGAAGTTGTTATACTTCATTATCTAGAAAAATGGCAAGTAAAAAGTTGCATGCTTAGTGAAATGTACTATTTTAAAAATACTTTTATTCCATGGTTGTTTGAAGCCAAAGTTATGAAATTTACAAATATTGAAGAGAAAACAGCTATACCCTGATGTAAGAAAAGAAAAGTAGGGAAACAGAAGGTTGGGGCATGCATTTTTTCTAATGATGGAATAAATAGCTTGTCAAGAATCTGAAACCACTTGAAATTCCTCATTTTGAGGATTATCTCCTTTTTCATGATCCTACTTTATATAAACATTAGTATATTGATTTCTTGTTCCTCAAGCCAGAGGGAAAACTGCTTTAAAGTCAACAGGTATTACTATAAAAAATCAAGCAAACAACCAAACAACAAACTATCACAGCCAGATGCTATCATCCAAGTTGTAGGAGGATTGTAAGCTCCAGGTTAGCCTGGGGAGCTTGGCAAAGCCCTGGGAATGTAGGTCATTGGTAGTGTACACATGGGTTCAGTCTGTATCACACACACACACACACACACACACACACTTACAGAGCTATCTGAGTACCCAGCATCCCTGTGTGGCAAGCCAGTGATGACAATTTGAGAGCCAGTGTGGTTCATGAGTCAGTGGAAACCTATGTAGTGATACTAAAAAAGAAAGTTGGTAGAATTCAGAGGAAATAAAAATGATCTTCACGCTGAGTTCAGTCCCTGGTTCCACACACACAAAAAAGATCTTCACAATGGTGTTTTCAAAATAAGAAAATCCACCAGGAGTTAGGAGAAACAGAAGGTCACTTATTGTGTGTGATATTGAGCCCTTTCCCTACCAGAGATTTGGGGTGAAATAGTTGGCAGAGAAGCTGGCTTTATCATGAAGAATATAAATGAAGGTACACTGTTATGTACACAACGCTCTTTCTTGAAGATGATAACAGCTGCTAAAGTGTAAATACACACTTAAGACAGTAATGAAAACACAGCCTCACTTTGGAATTCCTTGACATGTATATATTTTTTATTTTTTGATGGTACCAGGGATTGAACTCAGGCCCTTGGATCTGCCAGGCAAGTGCTTACTCTACTGAGCTATCTCCCTAACCCTATATTTTTTTTGGTAATCTTTCAAAGCACACATTTTCAGAAAGAATCGAAGCTGAACACCACTGTTCTAACTGAGAGACCAAAAGGTCTTCACCAGAGTGACTCTAAGCACTATTGAGTCTGCTTCCTGGAGCCCATGTGAGCGTCAGCTGCGAGCCTGGATCACCCTGTCCTGTGTTCGACCCTTGAGTACTTGGGAAAGGTCAAAAATAAATTCACAAACTAGCGGAGATACACTGAGACTTTACATATGGAGTTTTATGTTTTTCTCAGGATGGAAGTGGTTAAGCCCAACAAATAGGTACGAAAGTTTGGTAAATAATACAACTGCATTTAATGTTATTCAGAGGAAAAGAATTTTAAATATGTTTGGTTCAGTAATAACAGTTTCTTCCCCTGTAATCATTTATTTTTATTCCAGTTAATTTGTGAGGTTTACATTATTAGTTTTTATACAAGTGACTCAGGAGCTAATTATTGTTTTTAAAATTCTGTGTGAGTGGCAAATGCACAACATATTCTACTATGTAAAAAGAAGCACAAATCAATGGAAAGTCTTAATTTTAGTAAAATTATCAAATAAAAAAGCAGAGTTGGTTAGTTTTGTAGAATCTATTTTCCAACACCATTTAAAGGTAACATAAATTCCAAAGGTCAACAATTTTAACCAGAAAATGTTCCCAAATACATTGTTCTCCAAATATTTGCAGAACACTTGAAATTAAAAGTTGTGAATATTAAAAACCTTTAATGTACAGAGGTTAATTTGTATTTTATTTCAATTAACAGTGTATTCTTTAGTTGCAACCATTCAACAGGAAAAGACTCACATTTTTCCTATTTTATACCTGAATAATACTCTATTGTGTAAAAATATTTGATCTTCTTTACACATTTTTCAGTTGATGGGAATAACTACTTGGAAGACACCACTATGTATTAGAACAAATATTGTGAAATTCACATTACTTTGTTAAGGGAAATTCTGTATCATTTGCATTTTTTCTGTTTTAATTTTAATTTGTACTCTCTATAAAATAATATTTATATATTATTTTTGTTATTAATGCTCACCCAGTAAAACCTAAGGTTCTTTCGATATTTTGGCAAAGTTTTCAATAAGTAAGAACATTAGAATTTTCTCAGAGCTGATAGAATAATCAGACCAACGTGCAAATTTTAATAGTAAAAAATAAAAGTCACCTTGAATTCTCCATTTCTTAAAGTCAGGGATCTAAGTTTTATCCCATCCTATCAGAACTCACTCACCTCTATTCGTGCAATATTGTACAAGGAGTTTAAGAAGATAAAATTCTAACGACTTGGAATAATTCCTTTAAACAATTAGCAATGGTAAAAGTATACAACCCTGTGTAAACTAAAACTTCAAGGACTTCACCGTTTAAACTGTGACAGACCAGCAGTCACAACTGTGACAGAGTGCTAGGAGTAGCTGTCACTTTCTGAGCATCTGAGAGCCACTGATAGTCATAGTCAAGGTGACTTTAGGAGGGAGGTAGGGAGCTTTTAGTGATCTTTTTATTTTTTTTAAGTGCTCCTTTATATCAGAATAAATTTAAAACAGAAGATAATAAAACTCATTTGGAAGCAGTACATTCCAGTGAGTAACAGAGTGTCTGAATTCCCCTGCCAAGGATGGCAGAATGACCATGAATGAACTCAGAAACAGATCTTGAGGAAGTCACCTGTAGCCTCCATTCAAACCAAACAAGGGATAAAGGAAGAGGACTACTCTCAGTGAGCACCCAACTCTAGAGTACTTGACCTTCAAGGTGTCATTTGGAGTTCTTGGTTAGCAACTCCCTGGGAAGTTGCTGTCTTTAACCATTCTAAGATACTTGACTAGAAGAGCCCATCTCTGTGAAAATTTTTCTCTTCTTAGTGGGGGGAGAGAGAAAGAGAGAGAGAGACAGAGAGACAGAGAGAGATAGAGAGACAGAGACAGAGAGAGATGGAGAGAGAGAGAGAAAGAGCAGAAAAAAGAGACTGATGACTGAACAAGGATTTTAGAACACTTCAGAGCTCATCCAGAGTGGGCTGATATAGGATAGATGGTTGCATGGATCTGAGAATGATTACTTTCTTCAGTATTCTAAAGAAAAACAACACACACACACACACACACACACAGAAAAAAAAAAAATCCAGTGACAGCTTAGCATTGGAGAAACTGTCCCAGTGGTTAATATGAACCACAAATTTGAATAGAATGTTCCACTATAATTCTTGTTCTGGTTGATCCCCCTCCAATCAAAGTCCCTAAAAACTTCAGCCACATTGGAAACAGAACTAGGAGTTCATTCACTACTTTATCTTTTCTTTTTTTCTATCCTTTTATTCTGTAAACATTTGCTGAATGGCATTTCCCAGAGAGAGAAAAAAAGCAACAAATCAGACATTTGAAACCTTTTACAAAGGCAGCCAGATTTGAGGGTGAGGAATTTTACACAGGGATTTTTGCATAAATAGTAATGGTCAGTCAGAGAGAGCACAGGTGGTCCCATAGGTCTTGGCCATGGGGAGAGAAGACAGAAATAATAGGACTGAGCCCCAAAGGAACTCTACTGTTAGAGCTACACTTTCTCTTGCAAACTTGACACTCACTTAAGGATGTGAACAATGGAGACGTATGAGTCACCTTCTATGTTAGAGAGAAACCTTGCAGCGTCCCCTAGGGAATGTCCGTGCTCAACTATAACTTCGAATGAATTAATGAATAATGAAGGCTGTCCAGATCAGTGACAAAAAGAGACAAGAGGAGGATGTGTGGAGGATAAGCAACAAGAGGAAGAAAAAGCACGTCTAGAGATGACATAAAATGTATTCAAGGGCCAGCCAGATAATTCAGCAGATTAAAGTGCCTGCTTAGGCAGAGTCACGGACGGGGCTTCCCCCCCCCACAGCATGCTGTGCTGGCCCGCCCCCCAGGTGTGCTGGGAATGAGACTGCGGCTAGGCCTGGTGGTGCGCACCTATAACTGCAGCACTTGGAACGCTGAAAACTGGAGTTTCACCATGAGTCTGATCGGTGTAGTGCGACCCTATCACCCCTGTACTAAATACATTTAAAACATTGTATTCTATAATCCTTGGAAACAATTAGAGGATGACAAAATACAAAAACCAAGTATGCACAAATGAGAAGAACAACCAACCATCTGCCACATCGGGCTACCAGTTGAGGCTTTATTGCCACCTTCATGCCTAAGCTTTCCCAAGCAGGTGCTTTAGACCACTGAGCCATCCTGCTGGGCCCATAGCCATGTTTTCATTTATCGAACCTATGTGAAGATACTGAGCTCACTGTTGCTTAACACAACTTTAAACGTCCTCCTACAACTCCTTGGATAGATTCCTCCTTTAAATCATATCTTCCTATTTTGTTACAGAATTAATATTGTCCCAGCCAAAACAGCTGCTTGAAATCAAAGAGTTCATATAAAATGCAACAACACAGAGTTAGCAATAGCACCAAAATAAAAAAGCCACAAATAATTCACAGATGATGAAACAAGAATCTTTGTCTATTTTTGACATTTGTTTTAATATTAATAGCAACACTTCTTTGAAAGAGATAATATTCATTTTCCCTAAGTTATTTTCAAATGCAAATTTCTCAAAACACTGTGCAACAAGCCTTTGGAATCTATCAACGTAATAAACTCCATCTGCCACTTAAAAAATGATTTACTGCTCACTATTTACTCGAATCTCTCCTGATTTGAGATGTAATTGAACTGGTTCAGAGTTGTATTACAAAAGGAAAGCTCTCTAAGAGGACTTGGGGAAGGAAGAATGAAATATTTAAAATTACTTTTTTCCTTCAGTTGGAAAAGAGCCAGATTAGAGTTTGCCATAGCAGTGAACTCTGAAGACATAATCTCACACTGTACTTGCAAACATGAAAAGAAAAAATTCCTACAAAAATCCATTTGTATCTTGGAAGAGATGGGAAATCAATAGGTGTAGTTATCTTTCAAACTGTTTTTAAAGCGTTCTGACTAGAGGCATGGAAAATTCTGTTTCTTTGTTCTATGTGTCCAAGTGTCTGATATAACAGTACAAAATATTAAACATCTATATAGAGAAATTTCAACCAATCCTTGGTTAAAAAAAAAAAAATCTATTGTCCATAGTTGGCTGTCCAAGCCTTTCAATCATTGCTCCTGTACATCTGGTTCTTATTCTGTGCTTTTGAGAGGCTTTCGTTTTGAAAAAAGTTTCAAGTAGAAAGTTACACAAAGGGCCCCTGGAGCTCCTTGTAGGCCTCAATATGCTTGCTTCATCTATGTTAATGTCCTATATAGCCGGAGTGCACATCTACATCGTGACGAGAAAATAATGTTGATACAGTACCAATTAAATTGTAAACTGTTTTCAACATTTCAACAATTTTTCCACTAATGTCTTTTTACTGATGTCTTTTTACTTTATTTAAGACATCAGAAATGCATTTTGATATGCATTTCTTGATGTACAGAACATATAATATTTTTATGAGATATTCTATTTTTAGAGATCCTAGTAAATCACTCTAAGTTGTCTGTTTGCTTGGTAGCTATGATTTTAAGTATGTATATATTTCAGCAGTCAGGTTTAAAGGAAATTGAACAGTTTTTAGGATTACAAATTTCCCAGCGTCCTCATCTGGAATGTTCATGTAGTCCTTTTCTCCATAAGTTTTTCCAATTCCATTGATGTAACTCAGTGGAATTGATTGGCAACTAATGTGCCTGGATTTCACAGTTGTCAATGTCACTGGAGCTCTGAGCATTGTTTTGGTTGCAAGTTGTTTACTAAAGTTCTTCTTCTGCATCATTATGAAGTGCTACTTACATAGTGAACTATATGAAAATTTCATATCATAAAAATAATCTATACTGTGAATAAACTGATGGTATGGTCAACAGAGGAAAGAAAACAGAGAAATGACTATCTCTAACTGATTGTATCTAAATCAAATTAGCACATATGGACCCAAATCTACTAATAGATGCGTGATCATATCCTTTACTTAATGAATTTTATGTCATAGAGCATCCACGGAAAGTTCAGAGGAAAATTCAGAGGAAATTAACACAAAATTCCCATAGTACCTTCAGTCTCTTAAATCTCAGCACATTGCCCACTCTCAAAGATACTGAAGTCCAGGACTATAGAGACAGCTTGGCAGCATAAACACCTGCCTAGAAAGTGCAAGCGTACCTGTTCGGTCGTCGGTACCACATGCTGTGCGGCTCCTGGGACATGAGCACACCATGCAGGCCTGGAAAATGGTTGTGGTGGTTCACACCTATAACCCGAGTGCTGAGGAGGCTGAGACAGGGGCATCACTATGAGGCTGAGCTATGTAGCGAGACACTGTATAAAGTAATAATAAAAATGTTGAAGTCCATAGTTTGTGATAGAATTCACTCTTGATGTTATACATTCTATGGGGTTTGAGTACTATAAGTGATATGTGTTCAGCACTGTACTATCCTATAGAATATTGTTGTCCACATATCCTGCCTATTCTACCTTTTTCTCCCTGGCCCATCTTAGCTCCTGGCAATTGCTAAGATTTTTATCATCTTTGTAGCTTTGCCTTTTGCAGAATTCCATAGAGGTAGAATGATATACAAACAAACTGACTTCTTCTAGTAAGATTCATTCTTGTTTCTGTCCTGTATTTTCTTTCCTTGACAACTCATTTCTTGTTACCACTGAACAATATGTCATTGTATATGAATTTGCCATGTTTTATTCACTCATTGAGAGATGCACAGTGAAACCCCAGCTGTTCAAGAGGCTGAGAGAGGGTCATGTGTGTTTGAGAACAGTCTGACAATGCATAGTGACTGTATGTAAAAAAAAGAAAGAAAGAAAGAAAGAAAGAAAGAAAGAAAGAAAGAAAGAAAGAAAGAAAGAAAAAGATAATATGAGAGAAGAGAAAACAAAAGAAAAGAAAATCGTGGCTGGTTGTTTCCAAGTTGTAGCAGTTTATAATAAATGTGATATATACATCTCTGTGTAGGTTTTTATGTGAACATCAGATTTTGTTTCATTTGCATAAACATCCTTAAGTACCAATTGCTGGATTGCTTGCTAAGGTTATGTTTAATTTTGTGAGAACCTGACTAATTGACTTCCAAAGCATCTGTATCATCCATGAGCATGATTTCAAAGACCCAAGAGATGTTTGTCATAGCTATTTCCTCATTTTCAAGCCAATCTAAAGTTTTCTACAACTTTTCCTATGACTTTTGTTAGAAGTCCTGGGTTTAAAGTGTGTGAGTATCCAGTTCCACTTAAGATCTTGCCGGAGCAGAGAATCTAAAGAATGCCATTGGGCACTGATGAACCTATTAGCAGAGCCCTGACTCCACAACAAAGCTCAGGTGGACAAGCCCCCTGTAGATTTCCTGGGAAGCCTCCAATGGCCCCACCGAACCTGTGAAGGCGTGCACTTGTTGTCATACTTACATACATGAACACATGATGTACTAATACGATCATACTTAAGTCTGCACTGCTAAGTTCAGCTGGCATTGATTATACTGCTCCATTCACTAGCTGCTCTGTATCATTTATAGTAGCTAAAGACAATGTGTTAAACGTACACACACAATTGAACTGGACTCAGCCATGATTAAGAATGAATTCATATGATTTACAGGAGAATGAATGAATCTCTAGCACATTATGTTTAACTGAAAGAAGTCAGACACACAAAATTAAATGTCAAATGGTTTCGCTTACAGGAGAAATTAAAAATATCAGCAAGCTATACATGGAAATAGAGAACAATGAACAGGATACAGAATACATAGAGGTAGACTTCTTGGTGATAAAAAGGGGAATCAGAGAAGGAAAGAATAGATGAGGAGACGGAAGTGAAGGAGATTTAAAAAGCACAAGGTACAACGCATATGGATGTCAGTTCTCCAAAATGCATGTATCTATTATGTATCACCAACATGCAGCCATAAAATTTAAAATACTTTAAACTGTACAAAATTGATGCATGAAGATTTTTCTTTCTGAAGAGAAATGCCTGCAGGTAGAAATCAATGAATTTAATTTACATGTATGTGTTGTGTGTGTGTGTGTGTGTGTGTGTGTGTGTGTGTGTGTGTGTGCCTATGTTTCAAAAAGCCATTCGGTAAACTACAGTGTTGTTCCTCTGAAAATATTGTGAATAGGTGAAGATTTAAATGTATTTGTTAATGATTAGTGCATGAAAAGAGAGTTACTTGTGTTGCACACCCCCCAGCCCCACTGTACTTTAAACTGTACAAAATCTATGTATCCTCCATGTATCCTATTCTCTGTCCTCTATTTCATGTTTTAATTTATTTACATGTTTAATTTCTCTCGTAAGAGAAACCATGTGACACTTAATTTTGTGTGTCAGACTTATTTCACTGAAACATTACGGATTTGAGATGCATTCATTCTCCTACAAGTCACATGAATTCATCCTTCCTCGTGCCCGAGTCCAGGGCAGTTGTGTGTGTATATTTAACACCGTGTCTTTAGCTGCTATAACTGATTCAGAGCAGCTGGTGAGTGGAACAGTGTTTCCTTGATGTTTAGTCATTTTTCCAACCAAAAACCCTGAACTCTCTTTTCATGCACTAGTCTTTGAGAAATAAAATTTATAATTTTACCTGTTCACAATCTTGTTGTAGGAACAACATTGTAGTTTACTAAATGGCTTTTTGAAGCATAGGCATGTATATGCACACTTGTGTGCGTGCACATACACATATGCACATGCATCTGCACACGCACATGCATCCTCACACACACATGCACATGCATCCGCACACACCCACGCATGCACACACACACACACACAAAATTCATTGGTTTCTACCTGAAGGCATTTCTCTTCATAAAATTCTTGGTGTCTGCAGCTGTAAAGACCCAGACCTGCACGTGTGTCAATAAAAATTATAGCCTGATGATTGAAGGAAGAACTCTTTATTCACCAACCATCATTAAACTACTGATAATTTCAGTATTAGGTTGCTACTTTACTTTTCCTTGTTTACAAGTAACATTTTTAAAACTACTACACAGCATCACTAAAAATACTAAAAATATTGAAAATTTTGCTTTTCCATCCAAACCCTTGTGTAGTGCATTCAAATGTAAGAAAAGTTTTGCTAATAAAACATTAACTTACTATAGCTCCCTTCAACTGAGCCAGATAGGAGGGAATCACTTTAGGTCAGACTTATCAAACTGCCACCATTTACCATGCTCTTCAATTCAGCTATTGCTAGCTCCAGAGGTTATAATAATGTGCTGAGTTCTCTGTGTTGTACACACCCAGCCCCACTGTGAAACAGAACCATGCAGTCAACAGCCAACACGTGTTTTACCAAATGTGGTAGCCCCACCCGTTCCTGCACATTCACTGCAATGCAGTTTTTAAGCACTGCTCATATTCTCGCTCCCACAATCTATGCCTGTTATGGCTGGCTTTGCCAACAATTTAGAAAAGCCATGAGGCCAATAAACAAGTGAACTTGGATAGCCGTAAAGCACAGTGCCCCAGTCTAAACTACAGAGTCTGCTTACTTAGCATACCTCATACCGAGGCAAAGCCATTGCTGCTCTAGGCTGAAAGCCCCCAGTGGATCTCCTGAGGATGCTGGCATGGTATCATGTTAACGGATGTGAATAATGCAGCCTGACTTATGTGAGAAACTTGCAATGAGCATCTAGTAACATTTCTTTGATTGTTCCAAACTCTTACCATTGCAACCGTGTACAAAAAGCCTTTAGGACCTTTGGGATCTAATCTACTTTTCAGTTTCTAGGGAAACATGGAAGATTCTTGGCATTGCTCTCTAGCTTACTAACTTTTACAGTGAGGCTTCTGATAGATACACAAATAGAGTGATTCATGCATCAAGACATCTATGAGTGTCAGACATGCACATTTATGCCACGTTTAGGGATGGCTAGTCTAGGGCTAAGATACTACTCAAATTTCTTCATGTATCAAAATTATGTGCATATGCTAGTAACAAGATGACTGTACCTAACCTCAGTTCCCGGTTTAGTAGGGCTGGGTGAGAACTTTGCATTTCTAACAGATACGTTGAATGTGTTCATGCAAGGACTGCACTTTGGGAACGAATGCTGTGTGGAGTTCTGGGCACATACTTGAGATTTCATTTCACATTTCACTGAAAATAGCCATCTCACCTAGATATCTCTATGTGCAGGATATCAAGTACTTTCAGCATCACATCATGCATATTCACCCTGAACAAAGTCAGATTCTCTTAAATAAAAGAGAAAATAAGAACAGAGATGAGGAAGGTCAGCACTCATAGCATGCTTAATGTCACACAAGCATAAAACTAATTACGACAGCTTTGCTTTGATTGTTTTATATTTCGCATGGTCAACGGTGTGCTATAAATAGAAAGTTAAAAAGTCCACAAATACAATGATTTGCCGGCTGCCGGAAGTAGCGTGGCGAAACCTCTCTGTCACTCTCTCTCAGTGGGGAGCTGAGTTATCGCCAGCATTTCCTCCACCCACCTACATCACAGTCCATTGCGCACCCCAGGGCTCTCTTTACTATCACATTCATTGTCTGGGTTCCACCATGCTTACGTCCAAGCAGGCCTTGCTTTGATTCATATTGGTACAAAAAGGCACAAGTAAGGAAGCATAGAATGCAGAGATGCCAAAGACAAGCCATGAAGGTTCCGTTGAAGTGAAAAGATGGAAGTTATAAAGTGGAAGATAAAAAGAATTGCGCAGCAAAGCTGCTGAGATCTAAAGTCAGAATAAATCTCCTATCCATGAAATAGTGAAGAAGGCAAAAGAGAAGTGGATGTTCATTTCATTGTCATGCTTCAGTTAGAAAAATCATGGCCACACTGGGTTTTTAGTTTAGGCTTGAGTAGGATTTAGTACTGTTCATAATTTCAGACATCCATTGCCCGTCCTGGGATATACCTCCTGTAAAGACTCTTTATGTTTATTTCTCTACTGCAGCAAACTACAGATTTGTGGAGCCTGGACAGCAGGCAGCATCTTGTGGCCCAGGTTCTGCAGCTTGGCTATACTCCGTCCAGGCAGAACTCCACCAGGGTCGAGCATGACTCTCCAGGTAACGGACTGGGAGTGTCTGCTGCAGCCATGGAATGGGCGCCAGTTGCCACACTGGTGTGGCTGTTTCATTCTCTAAGAAAAGTTCCTATCTACAGCTCTAACAAGAGTCGATTTCTGTAGGAGCAGGTAAGGCAAAGAGTTAATACCCAATGGCCTCTACCCTGGGCATACTTTCTTCAGAGGAACATTAGTGAATCATCTATACTGATAAGAGGAAAGGAGAGTGAGGAAATATTTTAGCACTTTATCACGTTCGGTTTCTGTCTTTTTATTATTTTTTTTTTTTCCTCAAATGCCATTTCCACCGCACTCTTTTCCTGAGAAGAAATATCACACAATTCCTGGGCCCTACCAAGGATCGTTAGAGTTTAGAACCAGTAGATTAGCTGGGCAACCCAGGGGCATAAAGTGGCTAATCCCCCCCCCCTTGCCTTCCGCACACTGGGCCCATTTGCAACGATTGCGAAGCTTCCCATTTTTGTAATGACTGAATCTGAAAGGGAAGTGGGCCCTGAAATGCCTTAGTGCACAGCAATTTTGAAAGATTTGAAAGCTTTTTGCTTGCAGCTACAGAATGTCCTGAAAATATCTGGTCACTTGATTCTATTCTATCACACCCAGGTCTGACCAGGGCCCAATTTCATCAGATACACGTACACTGAAAAGTATTTGTCTTTAATCATTAAGTCACTAGACTGTTTCAAATGACTCTATTGCTGTTATAAAAACTGAAGTTATTTTCACTTGAGAAAGTTCAGAACTGTGATTTATTTACTATGAGAATGAGACCCAGTAGTAAAAATTACAGAAAAGCACGGGTTTACATTCAAAATGTGACATTGTTTATAAAGAAAATGTAAAGAATATGTTTATATATCCACATATTGATGACCATTATTGCTATTAATCTCATGGTAACAGTGAAAGATTATTGTGGGGATGATGGACAGTCACAACGTCATACACTCACCACCATTTTGTCTGCTACTGTAGCTTTAACATATTTGTTTCATAGGCTTATTAAACATTTGCATGAAGCCAGTCCCACTGCCTATGACAGCCATTCACAGAGAAGGCATCAGTTGACCCCATGAGCCCTCCATGGGCAATGTTTACTTTGTACAATCAGAATCAGGAGGCTGGGGAGCTAGCTCATAGGCATAAGCTTCTTCCTGGCAAGCACAAGGTCCTGAGTTCAATCCCTGCTACAAACAACAAAAATAATCCCAGGAATTGGCAGATTCCAAGTTAGAAAGTAGTGTTTGATCTCTAGAACCACTCAGAGATCTTCTTCTATATCTTCTAAGGATCAATTTTTAGTTTTAAAATTATTTTAAAGTACCATTACCTTAATAATTTTTAAGTGAAAATTTATTGTATATATTGTTCTTCATAAATCAACCTAATTCTGTTCACACTTGTTAACATATTGGGTATTTTATCTAATGACAATTGAAGAACACATCACACTGATTCAGTTAGAATTAGTTTGGCTGAACTTGTCAAGCAAACTTCCAGGCAGGATTTACTGCCTAGCCACGGTGTGTTACACTCAGCAGTCACTGTAGAAATGCAAACACAAATGAAGGTGTGATTTTGCTAAAGAATACAAAATAGTGATATAAAACAAACAAACAAAAAAAGAATTAGAAGAGATACAAGATTTCATTAAACAAAGTAATAGGAACTCAACAATGTATGGTGCAAATGACCAGGCATAAATGTGTAAGATTCATTTTAAGAAAACAAAACAAAATAACAGACAAGTTAAAATCTGCTCAGAAGATGAAGAACAAAATAAGAGCAAAAAAATTTAATCATTAGCTATCCTTTCAAAAGACCAGCAGAAATAGACAATGCAGTTATTCAAACTATTCTGCATATATACTCAAGTATGTTTTTCCTTTCTTTCATCCTAGTTTTGTCCTTTTCCTCATTCTAGTTTTTTCCTTCCCAGTAAACAATGTCTTTCCCTTTCACAGTATCTGTTGTACCTTTTCAATTTTTATTATTCTTCCAGGTTCTCACCGGTGAGATAATACAATGTTTGC
The DNA here is from genome assembly GCA_004027025.1 of Myocastor coypus. NCBI lineage: Eukaryota > Metazoa > Chordata > Mammalia > Rodentia > Myocastoridae > Myocastor > Myocastor coypus. The sequence continues at coordinate 18,138 of PVJA010013607.1, read as the reverse complement.
ACATGTGGTTTTGATTTCACTTACCAAGATAGTATTTAGGTACATCTGTTTATCTACAAAAGCTTCAAAATTATCTTTTCTATAAATGAATAATACTACATTGTTTAAAAATATCATAGCTTCTTTGTCCACTCCTCAGTTGATAGGCATTTAGGTTGTTTCCAAGATGTAGCTATGACAAACTGCAATGCTGTAAACATGGGTGCATATGTGACGCTGTGGTATGACGATCTGAATTCTTCTGGGAAAAAAAAGTAAGAGAGAAATAGCTGGTTTGAATAAGACTTCCAGGTATAGCTTTTCAAGGAAACTCTATGCAGATTGCTCTAATGGTTGTACCTGCCTGCACTTCCACCAAAAGTAGAGAAGGGTTCCTTAATCCCCAAAGCCCCCTGTGTTATTGGATGACTTCTTGATGTTAGCCGTCCTTTCTGGGGCTAATGCTGAATCTATGCATTGCTTTAATTTGCATTTCTCAAAGTATCAATGATGCTGAATATTGTTTATCATATATTTATTTTCCATGTGTATCTTTGCATTTGTGAAATGGATATTCATCTCAGATGCTCATTTTTGGATTGGGGCTTTAAACTTTGGAGATCTGATTTTTTTTTTTTAATTCTTTCTATGTTCTAGATAGGAATCCTTTGTCTGACATACAGTCTACTGTAATCATCTCCTAGTTTGTGGGTTTCCCTTTTACTCTGTTGGCAAATTTTTTGACACACAGAAACTTTTCAAAGAGATGGGATCCCAATTGTCGGTTTTTTATAACATTTTCTATGCAGTCTGATTTTTGTTCATGAATATTTTACCTACTCCTATGTCCTTAAGATTTCTACATAATTTCTCTTCTGAAAGACTTAGTCTTTCTGTTTTAATATTTAAATATTTGACCCATTTTGACTGTAGTTTTTCATATGATAATAAGCACGGTCGATTTTAAGCCTCTGCATGTGAAAAGTCAATATTTCTAGCACTATTTATTTATTTTTCTGTATTCAATACAGGGTCTCACTATGCAGCATGGGTTCACATTGATCTTCCTGTTTCAGCCTCCCCAGTGCTGGGATTACAGGCATGTGCCACCGTGCCCATTCTTGATAGACCCCTCAGTGTACCCAAGGTAGAGCCAGCAGGGATGAGGTACTGGGGATCAAAACTGGGACCTTGATTTTTTTGCCTAGGGAGGGGCTGAGACCACTGAACTTTATCCATGGACCTCCAACACCATTTACTAAACAGACAATCTTTCTTCCAAAGAGCATATTTGGCCCCTTTGTCAAATGTAAGGTGGCTGAGTGTACCTGTAGTTGTGTCTACATCTTCTAGTGTGTTCCATCGATCCTCAGGTATTTTTGTTTTGTTTTGTTTGTTTTGCCAGTACTGTGCTGATTTTATCACAGTAGCTTTGCAGTATAATTTCAATTTGAAGTAAAGACCATCTATTCTGATTTTCTGTAGTGTTTCTCACAAATCAGTGTTGGACCTTGTCAAAAACTTTTTCTGCATCTACTGAGGTGATTATGTTATTTTTTTCTTTGGCTCTGTTGATGTACTGTATTACATTTAAGGTTTCACATAATGTGAAACCATTCTTGCCTTCAAAGATTGAATCACTATCAGCCATGCTATATAATCTTCTTGATGATTTGTTGCATTCTGTTTGCTAGTATTTTATTAATGATTTTTGCATCTATATTGATTAGGATAACTGGCCTGTAGTTCTGTTCTGGTACTACTCAGCTTTGAAAACTAGTTATGACCCTAGAGTAGAGGTCAGAACATTGTTTCTATAAATAGCTTCATTGGAAGATGGCCACATTTACTTATGAATATTGTCTGTGATGTTTTTCCTGCTATAACTTCAGTTGTATCTGAGACACTATGTCTCACAATACCCAAAATATTTACTATTTGCCTCTTAAGAGAAGTTTTCTGATTTATATTCTTTTAATAAGTATTTAGTCAGACATAAACAATTTTGAAGATATGTTTCATAACAAGCTTCAGTGTGCCTTGAATATAAAGATATGGCTTTGAGACTCAAAGAACTCATATTTATCCAGTAAGCTGATTTATGAAAGACATATTTAATCATGCTTGTTTTGTAAGTAAGTCCTTGAGATTATGGTATGTATTGGCTTCATGTAGTCTTCCAATTATTTTTAAGTTGTTTTTTTTTTTTTGTCTTTTTGAAACAGGGTCTCACTATGCAGTTCAGGCTGGCCTTGAGTTCACTTTTGTAGCCCAGGCTGGTTTTGAACTCACATGATCTTCCTGCCTCAGCCTCCCAAGTGCTGGGATTACAGGCATGAGCCACCACACCCGGCTAGTCTTCCAATTGTAATAGAAAAAGTAAGCAACTATAAACAATTTTTCCCTAGTATGTAGGACATTCCCTTCTTCAGAGTCTTCCTTCTATTAGCCTTATTATTATCTTATTTATTGATTCTTATTCCTCTTCCCACTCACTCAAGAGTTACAGGAGTCACCACTGCTGTGGGAGCCTTTGAACTGTTGAATGGATGGGTGGATAGGAGATGGATGGAGGATTCACAGGTGCATAGTAGACAGCTACACGGATGGATGAATAGGTGGGCAGATGGAGTGGTGGCCAGGTAGACGGAAGGATACCCAGCTAAGGTCAAAGGGAGTCGCTATTCTGCCCATGCTTCCTTCAAGTCACCACCAGATCTCACTTAGCATATATTGCTTCCTTATAACTCTAACCTTATTTACTCCCATTTAGAGAAATTTCTGTTGAGAGAGAGAAAGAGTTCTCAGGTCCTGTGGCAGAATACAGGGGTGAGAGATGGTCCATTGTCCTGTCAATACTGATTGCCTTAAGGAAAGGCCTGTATTAGAGTCTGGCCCAAGAAGATCGAATTTCATCATTATGCTCAAGGTAAGAACAAAACAATGTGAGACATAGCATCTCTTGCCCACAATGGTGAAGTGTGGAGTCTTCAGCTTCCAGTGGCTCTGATCATTCTCTTGCAATGAGGAAGCCAAAGAAAAGGGGAGAGAGAAAAAAAAAAAAAAAAAGAAAAGGGGAGAGAGCTATACAAAAATATTCTGAAAACCAAACCACACTTGATTCTACCAATTTACAAAGGCCAAAGTCTCAGATGAAAACAGAGATAAGAAGCCAGTTTGACTTGGACACTGCATTGCTGCACGGGGCCTGGCTACACAGTTTCAGGCTCCACTGCATGACCAAGGCAGACTGGGAGCTGCTGCAGTTACTACACATTGAGAACAATTGTGCTGCAGCTTCTTAAGCAAATACAAATTCAAGGTGCCCACCTCTTCCTGCCCAGACCTCGGAGTGGCCTCCAAGAGGCCAGTGAGCCATCTGTTCATGACATTCGTACTTGACCAAAGAGATTCATAATGTTGCCTCACTTTCTCTTACTTATAAATCTGGTTCTGTCTGTACTTAGCAGCAAGTAAAGAGCATGGACAAGATGTCGCTTTGCTCATGAAAACTGTCCTCATCTGTGCAGTGTCAAGCTGATCCAAATCTTCCTTGAGGTCTGCAAAGAATACTATTAATGACAAAATATCAGTTCGTAAATTTTATCCAGCTTCCTAGAATTGCTTCAAATTTGGCCTTCTTTTTGTCTGAGTGCTACTCCATTGTATAAAAATCCACTCATCTTCTTTATGTATTCTGGAGTTGATAGGCATTTGCTTTGCTTCCTTGATTTAGCGATTACAAACCATGCTGCTACAAACTTGGGCGCGCACGTATCACTATGGTGTAACTGACTGGGACAAAGTGTAGTCAAGGTTTGAAATGTGATACCTGCATGTGGCATAGTGAGATGGCTGCTAGGGAGCAGTGTCTTATATTAGCTATTGCAAAATGTGACATCCAAAAGCCTACTTGCTGGGGCTGTTTCTGCCCTTTACAGTATCTAAGCCACATATTGCAACCTAATTTAACAAGTAAACAAACCCAAGCCTAACTTTAAGATAACAACAACAAAATTTTCAGGCAAACATAAGCAACCAACTCACTCTCAGATTAGCCAAATCATTCTTTCCTATGTGCCTAGAAAGACAGATTCCCTGGCTCCAGTGGTGAAGTGACTTCTGTTTTCTGCTTCTGTGTTGAGCCAATGAAGTGCACTGTTGCCACTGCTGGTTAAAACTCTTTGACCCTCTTTCAGTAACATTGTGTGTTCAGAAGCCAGAATCTCTCCTATTTCACAGTAAATAGGACAGTTCTTTCTTGTTTTACTACTAGAACAACTTCAGAAAAATTAAATTTAGCAGGGCTTATCTGAGCAAAGAATACATGTGTTCTGAAGAGAATAGCTATACCTGGATTCCAGAGTTGGAGCTGTACTGTGTCATACTAAAGTAATACATTTGTTAGCAGCAGGTGAAAGGTACTTTGTTGATTTTACTTGAGAAGATTTGGAGTCAATGTTAAAAAGGACAAATTTCTTAATGTACAAATGCAATAATTTACATTGTTTTTACATATCCATCTCAGTTGATATAGCAACTGTTGGTGATAGACGTCTACAAATGAGTGTTTATTTCCCTCATTAACCTTTTTCTATACAATTATACTACAACAAAAAGAATGACAACAATATACTGTCACTTGTAGTATCCTGGGAGAAAACAAACTAAAGCAAATAATCAGCTTTTCATTTAACAACATTTTGATTTTTATCCTTTAAATATTACTCTTATGCGGGCCATGGTGGCTCACGCCTGTAATCCCAGCACTCGGAAGGCTGAGGCAGGAGGATAGGTGCAAGTTCGAGACCAGCCCAGGCTACAAAAGTGAGCTCAAAGCCAGCCTTAACTGCATCATGAGACCCTTTCTCAAAAAGACAAAAAAAAGATAAATAAATAAATAAATAGATAAATAAATAAACAAATAAATAAATATTACTCTTATGCTCACTTTACTCTTAACATATGATCATTTAGGATAATAGTTTTGATATTTTTTAAAATTAATTTGTTTCGTGTGCAACATATTTACTATGTAAAGGTTGAGTCTAAAACTTTCCACTCATTTTTTTTTCCTTTGGTGCAGAGGGACTTTCATATTTCATTTTCCATAGTCTTACAACACTGAGCATCTTCATATGTTATGATGAAATCATATTTTGTGAGAGTAATGCATTGTAATAAGTGCAGCTGCAATACATAATGATAGCATTGTATTTGGAAGCTATGTAACTTAAATTCTACCACTAAATAACTGTGAATTGCCAAGTCACTGAGTTTCTGGGGATTTTAAGGTAGCTTCTTTCTAAGATAGGAATATCAATCCTTTACCTGTCTAACAACATAGAACTAGATAAGCTGATCTCTTGATTTCCCTCTAGGCTGAAAATATCTGTGATTCCTAGGGAAAAGTCAACAAATGACACTTGAGAATGACATGGTAATAATCCTATGATATTTCAAAATGTTAACATTAACATAAGTGGACTATTGGTGTATTCATTGAAGGTAAACAAATTACCACTGCAGTGCAAGTTAGCAAAAGGGCAGCTTTCATTTTGAAACTGTGTATCCTGTGTCTCAATCAATCATTTCCTGCATTTTGAGGTCACATTTAGTTCCAGGTTTTTGGTGATATGTGAGCATATAAAATAAAAGTGTAGCTATTACTAGCTGCAAAATTTATATGAGATCATTGATTCTCCTTGACTCTAAAAATGCACTGAATATGCAACATGAAGATGTTAGAGGGAATGGCCCTTAAGTTTCATTATTCTACGAAAAACTTCTTTTGCATCTAGTCATTTCCTTCATCGGCTAAACTTGTGTTCAGTATTAGAACTTACTACCATAGTTTTAAACAAATTATTATTTTTAAAAAAATCCTTGATGGAGGAGGCCAGGGAGATAGTTCAATGGAATAAGTGCTTGCTTGGCAAGACCTCAGTGTCCTGAGTTCAATTCCTAGTATGACTAAAAAAAAAAAAAAAAAAAAAAAAAAAAAAAAAAAAAAAAAAAAAAAAAAAAAAAAAAAAAAAAAAAAAAAAAAAAAAAAAAAAAAAAAATAATAATAATAACCTTGATGGAGAAAATGTACCTAGGTAAAGCAAAAGGGCTTGGACTAAAACATAACTTATACAGGTATATATTAGGTAAACAATTGTTTATTCATGCAATATACTGACTCAAACACTGGTAAGACTACTGTGCAATAATGGTTCAGCTGAGATGTCCCTCAGCTTCATAGAGCTATGAAACTTCTCACGCAGAACACAAAGAAAGTCCCAGCTGTTCCCCTTAGAAAATCCTGGAAATTTTACACATTTTGGGTATGCATTTTTAATCTACTCATGAAAACCAATATGTGACATTTCCTAGGAAATTTATGCAGAGTTGGAAAATTAAAAACAAGAGAGTACAAATACAACCAGGAAAGCATATACTTTAGAACTGATGACAAAGGAGAGGTGGGAAAATATTAGGAGAAAAATATTCAGATTCAGAGAGGAATAAGAAGAATCACGAAGAAGACTCTGTGAGTAGAGAGTGTAGAGAGAGTTCAAGGAATCCTCTCAAATACTGTAGAAAAGCTTGGTAGAAAAAGCCCGGAGATGAGGTTAGAGGGATTATCTTTAAAGAGGGCACTGACATGACTGTGTGCAGCTTCCTCTGGGTCATTAAGGCACTTCTGGGCAGCTCACGGAGAAGCAGGTCACACTGACTTCATCAAAGCAGCTTCAAACACCAAAGAACTGGATCCCCCACTGCTGTGTGAGCCAGTCTTTCCATGTTAGCTTTCCTTCGCTGTGACAAACCCAAGACCTAAAGGCCAAAAGATCTATTTCAGCTCGCAGCTTCAGAAGTGTCAGTCCATGGTCACCTGGTTCTTTGCTTCCAGGCCTGGGGTAAGGAAGACTGTTGCATCAAGCATGATGTGCTAGGCAGGGCTGCTCATCACATGGCAAGCAAGGAGCGCAGTGTAAGGAAGGGGCCAAGGACAAAATGCAGCCCTGAAAGAAAAAACCCAAGAGACCTACTTTCTCCCCTGGGGTATAGCTTTACGTTTTCACTACCTCTTCAAAGTGGCAGCTTTATGTTTTCACTACCTCTTCAAAGTGGCACCAGTTGGACAAAGTGTTCAGTGTATGATCTTTTTTGGACGCTGAAACTCACACTGGAGTATTTTCCTTCTGTGCCCTGAGCCTTGATACTTGATCTACGTGAGGAAACAATGTCCATGGCAAACAGCACCTTCAGCTAGCTGTTTTCTTTCCTGTGAAATGCTGAGCGACTTTCACATACCTTCAGAAGGCATGCTTGAGATTCCTTTTTATCTTCCAGAGAAATAAATAAGGTTATACAAGCCTGCCTATTTATGTCTTGGTTGGCTCCTTGTTTTTGTTTGTTTGTTTGTATGATTGATTGTTTTGCTTTTTATGTATTTGGTACAGGGTCTCACTGTTCATCTCAGACTCCTCCTGTTTATATTCTCCCCAGCGCTGGGATTACATGTGTGTACCACTATATCTGGTCTCAGTGGCCAGCTCAGCATGCATGGGGTGGGACTGGTGTGGTCTGAAGTACCAGGGATCAAATACTAGTACCTGAGCTTGCCTAAGCATGCGCTAAGTCTGCTGAGTCATCTCAGCGGCCCTTTCACTTCTGTTTGGATGCTTGTGTTATTTCTTCTCTCAGCATCACCTACTTCCAAGCAGACAACTAGAAATATTTGTAATAATGATGTCATGCTTAGGTAAAACAGAAATGACTTTAAAACACCTCATGCCCTCAGAGGTGGAGTTTTAGAAAGATGACCAATGTACTCACCTGCTCACAGAGAGGTGCAAAAAAAGGGGGCCCTTGCAAGTGTGAGCTGAGAGGATGTCTCCCCTTCCCCAGTTCGCCCTTCTCTCTCTGAGCACCACGATGCGAGCAGCTGTTCTGTATGCCAGTCCCTCCCTCCATGATACATCTCTGTCTGAGCCAGCACAAAATGATCCGAATCTTCTAGAATCATGGCCCCCTTAAGCCATATCACACAACACGTCTCAACAGTGAGAAATGAACTAAGACAAATGACAAAAACAAAAAACAAAAACAAACAAACAAACAACAACAACAACAAAAAAAACGGGAGCTTTATTCTCTGTTGCCAAAGGAGAACTACTGGTGTCAGAACTCTCCTATTATGGGCAGAAGGACATCTCTATGTATGAAAACAAGTATCTGGCGCTACATCTACATACTTGAAATCTACTCTGCTTACCTGCCCTCTTTTATTCTCAACTTTCTTCCTGGTTTTAAAACCTCTTCACCCTTGGGTCCTATATTTTGGTGACTGTTTCTGATAACAACGTCTCCTAGGAGATCCATTAGTTCTTCAGACAAATAGCATTGCTGGTGTTCTGCCCTGGAGTATCAGAGATCTTATGGTTGACAAGACAGTTATTATCACTATAGGATTTTAAAATATGTCTAGGCAGGGCTGAGGAGATAGCTCCATGGCACAAGTGCCTGCCTGGCAAGTGCAAGGTCGTGAGTTCCAACCCCTATCCTGCAAAAGCTATAAATAAATAAATAAATAAATAAATAAATATAAAATGTATCTGGACAAGTCATGTATATTAAAAGGTTTCATGACTTAAACATACATGAGAGTGGGGTCAAACATTTTGCAACCTGCGCTTGCTAAAACTAGGAAAGGAGTGATATGTCTAAGCAGTGGCAGAATGCTGGTAATGAAAGGAAGGCATGTTGGTCAATTTCAGGGGGACAGAGCTTGTCCTTTACTGCTTTCTAGGCTGAACCTTGAGGAAACTAAATATTCTGAGACAGGTAAGGGGGTGTGAGAGGCATCTTGTTTCTAGTTAAAGTCCTAAAAATCCCTATGAACCCAGACAAAGACAATATTCCCTAGTGTGTCTACGTTAAAAAGTGCTCATCCATCTTTGGTGGCATTTCCAGTGTCTCATGTATGAATAGCTGTCATCAAAAGAACATGAAAAATCATAATTATGCATACAGTTAGTAGAAAGCCAGACAAAACAGGCCACTTCTGTGGCTGTGTTTACTAACAGGTAAGTGGTAAACATAGAAAAGGCATTAAAGAACCCTTTACCCCTGCATCCCATTTTTCGTTATTGACAGGTACAGTGAGAGTCCAGATATAGCGACCAGGGTTGAGCCATCCTGTGATCCAGGAAGTGCTCAGTTCTGTCACCAGTGAAGAGAAGAGAATGGAAATTTGTTGACAAGAGATAGCAAGATCTTTAGTTACATATTTTTTTTTTTTGTCTTTTTGAGACAGGGTCTCACTATGCAGTTGAGGCTGGCCTTGAGCTCACTTTTGTAGCCCAGGCTGGTCTCGAACTCGCACCGATCCTCCTGCCTCAGCCTCCTGAGTGCTGGGATTACAGGCCTGAGCCACCACGCCCGGCCATATTTTATTACCAAATTTATATACACCTTATACATGTAAAAAAATACTGTAAATATCACTCTAGGCAAATAACAGCAACAAAAATATCCATCATGTTACATTAGGCTATTGAAATATGTACTCTGGATGACTTTCAGCCTGCTCAGATTGTAGATATGGTTTCTAACATACAAAAATGAACTCAGTGAAATCTCCTGGTCAGAATACTGAAATATGAGACAAGCCCAGCAGAGTAACAAAACACATCACATCTGGGGGACAAACATCACAAACCATCTCTGCCTTGGGAATGCTGCAGTCATTTCTTGTTGGTCCCATGAACAGTCTTGGGTATATATAGTGTTTGGAAAAGAAGCCATTGGCTCTTAAATTGGGCATGATCTTTATTCTGTTTGTATTTTCCAGCAAACCAACTACTTATTGCCTGAGTTCAACTTTCCTATCATTCCTTGGCATTATCAGCAAAAAGTAGATAACAAATATTAACAACACAAGTGCTTCCTTTAGCAGCCAGAGTATGCAGTATATTGTCTACTGTCCAAGTTATTATAGGAGAGAGTTTCAGTAAATATTTTGTTATGCTACAAGAAGATTTGCCAGTTTTATAGGTTGCAATATGTTTCTGCCCCTGCTGCCTGACAGCTAAGGTGAGAACATATATTAGAGGGTTGTTGTAGCGTTTTCATTTCCAGGTACTCATTTTTTATTAGTCCAGAGAAGTATCAGCTCTTTTTACAAAGAGACTCCAAATTAATTTAATATCCTGAGGAAGACAGAAGCTTATTCGTCTCATAGTAACCAAAGAAATAATTTCTAAGTGCATGGTAGGCCTATTCTATGAATTTAGCTATGGTCTTGGGTCCTTTCTAAGGATGATTAATGCACATCGATTGGCAGAAGCTCCTTATGTGGCCCATGGATTTGCAAAGGCTTTGGGACTAAATCACAATGGGAATGTATGGTCAAGCAAAGCTGCCCACCTTGTGGCTTCCAGGAAGCAAAACGAGAAAGAAATGAGTCAAAGTCTGATATCTCCTTGGGGCACACCCAGCTGACCTAACTTCCTTCCACTGGCTTTAGTTCCTGCAGGGCTCACCACACCCAATAGCATGGTAGTCTGGGAATTAAACTTAAACATGTGGGCCTTCTTGTGGCACAATTCTAACCATAAGAAAGATTTTTTCTTATAATATAAACATGTTCTTATAACATATATATATTCTTATAATATATCTATATCTATCTATTCTTATAATCACATGATTATACCTTAACCTGAAGAGTGTGGGCACCCATATACAGTCACATCTCAGTGTGCATAAAGGATTAGTTTCAGGAGCCCTCACAATGGCAAAAAACATACATGGCCCAGTCTGTTGTATGAAACACTGTTGTATCTGCATATAGACTTCACACATCCTCTCAAAAGCTTCAGTCACCCCTAGGTTATTGTAGCAGGTAGTACAATGCAAATTCCATCTCAGTAATTGTGAGACTCTAGTGAATAATGACAGTAGAAAAATTCTGTACATGTGTTGAATAACTGCAATTTTATTTTTTCACTTTCTTTGGCCATGGTAGTGTGAGTCTGTGGAGGCCCAAGCTCACAGACACAGAATGTTTCCTGTTTAAATCAAACCACTCCCACCCCAGGAAGGGACACCAGTGCCCCTTTTACCTCCAGAACATCATCTCATCACACTTTGGCTCCCTTATTCCTTAGGGCCTCATAGCTTGTTCCACCCAGAAAGGCTGCCTTGGTGGTTTGTCTTGTCAGACAAAATCTGCAAGTTTTGGGCTTTAAACTTCACATCTTCTGTTGCAGAAGGACACATGACATTTGATTCCAGAGAGAGAGAGAGAGAGAAGAGTCTGCTGAGTTCTCCTAAAGTTTCACTTGGAGCAATGATGCTTATGTAATAGTTGAGTAAAATCGGTGCTTCCTTGTGATGGCAATAGGGTGGCATTGTGCAACCAGGATCTTCAGAAAATAACCTTCTTCTTATTGTGACCTCATGAAACTTTTAATGCATCATCTTGGGATTATAAGCAAATAATATAGCCACTAACTTTAATGGGACTGCGAAGGAGAGAATGTATTGTTCTCTGTAGGATCACAGGGCAAAGCAAAGAGGAGTAGAATTAAAATAAATGCTTTGTTTTATAGCCATCAAAGTGTTCCATTTACCCTTGATACATGTTAATCTTTCACTTACCTATTTACAGAAGAGGGCTGCAGTATTATTTTACTAAGGCAAATATGTTTTATGTGTTTTCTTTTTACAAATATTGGTGTAGGCATGACTGGATTTGGCCTTGAAATTTGCTTTGTCCTTGAGTAGTGAAGTTCTCATGTAAGTTCTGTGCGAGGACATGAAGTTTTCTCTGGTTCTTCCATATACGATGCTGATCCCTGACTCACATTAGCCTCCGCTTCTGCAGCCTGGTGACACCTGTACTTTCCCTCGTCTGTCCACACAGGCTTCCTCGTGCTCTGCCCATGCCCACGTGAACTTCAGTGCCTGCCTTTGAGTTTCCAGATTCTGAGCATTCGCATTTATACACATCGAGCCTAGTTCTGGACTAAGGGATCTCCTCACACCTCATTCTTCCCAGCTAACTCAGACTCTGCATCTGCAGGTGAGCTCACATCTGGCCAGCTACCATCCGCAGCACTCAGCCCACCCTGACTCTTGTCTATTATCTTTTACTCAATCTGAGATATCCCATTTATTGTTTTAAAGCCTCTAATCAGAATCTGTCTTAAAGCAGATGGCAACATAATAATTACTACTGGTCTAAGAAGTCATTATGGTGGATTTCATTCAAGTTATGGGCACTGAATTACATCTCCAGTCCTATTTCTTTTAATATTCTGAGAGAGTTTTGTTATGTAGCAACTTAGCAGAGTTACCTGGTTGGAATCAAACTTGTCATCTTTCTACCTCAGGTTGCCTGAGGTTAAGACTGAAGGCATGCATCTGGGATAGGCAGAAGGCTCGTTCCCACTGTTGAGGAATCTTAACTGGTATATCTGTATTTAAAGCACTGTTGTTATATTTCCCCAACTCTGACTACACTAATCTCTTGTATGATATATCCAACTTTCCTACCCAATGACTCGAAAAAGAAAATCACATTAGATAATATGTCAAAGTTGTTTGAAGTACATTTCTAACGTAACACTAATTTTAAAATTGCACGTTAACCTTCCCCAAAAAAGGTCTGAAGATAAAAATGCTAACGCTATAAATATGATCAGCAGATGAAAAATTGTAAGTAAAACACCCCAAGCTTGTATGATTTGCCTTTACTTTTTTTAAAAAAGAATTTTTGAATTTAATTTATTTTTTTTCTTGTTTCAGAACCTTTGTTTGTTTATTCACTCGTTTTTATGGCTGGCTCAGCCCACCCCAAGGGCAGGGCTGGTGCAGCATGTGGTGCCGGTGATCAAACCACGGTCCCTGAAGCCACCCAAGCTTTCCCAAGCAGGCGCTTTAGACCACTGAGCCATCCCGCTGGGCCCTGCCTTTACTTTTTTACCTGCTACACATCACATTTACACTTCCAATTTTAGTAATTAATTTACATCTTTGTTCTGCAATGTCTGTTATCACTGACATTTGGTTTTCCTTATGTTACCTTGACCTCCATCAATCAGCAAGTGTCTTAAAAAGTCTCAACAACTAAGGTGAGCATTTAAATAGCCCAAGAAACTACTCCCACATTCTAATTATGTTTTAGGTTGTTTGACAATTACTTATAGACACATCTACAGCTACTGTCCCATCCTATGCATGGGACATGCTCGATAAATATGTATTGTTTTATAAAATTTTACTGACCACTATTGACACTCGAAGACTAATGATAGCATTATGAAGCAGTGCACAATAGTATGTCCTGAACTGCAGTCTCGGTATGCAGGACAGACAATCAGTCAGCTCTTACTTGAGGTCACTTGGGCTGGATCCTCAGTGCCTTGGGTGCCATTCAGCAACTTCCTGTGCAGCTGGAAAGGGAATCCCTTCCTTAACCAGAGACAAGCCTGTCCTGTTGGCTTGTCAAAGAACGCACAAATTGGTTCTGGCTTCTTTTGCATACATTTCTTTTGTCCAGCAACTTCTGTACAAAGCATTCTGAACAGCCATACCTGGTAAATAGGAAATAGATAGAATTCATGTCGTTGCTTTTTACTTTTTTTTTTCTTTTTTTTAATTTATATATTTGGTTCAGGATCTTGCCATGCAGCTCAGACTTGCAGTGATCCTCTTGTTTTCAGCCTCCCTTGCATTTAGGTTACAGGCATGCACCCAGACTAAGTGTAGGGTTAGTGCACCAGGGGTGGGTGTGGTGCCAGGGATTGAATTTAGGTCCCTGCACTTACCTAAACTGGCGCTTAGTCTGCTGAGCTATCTTGCCAGCCCAGGAACTCATGTTGACAGACGCTTAAGAGCTTTTTGCACTTATAACCTGATTCCCCAAATTTTACTTCTCTTCCCACAATGACGGTATCAGATTTACACAAAATCCTTTCATCTGTTCATGAGTAGGGCTGCCTCGCCCTCGACCTGGAGATGAGCATAAATGTCATTGCCACTTCATATTCATCCTTGGCTCCCTTTTGCTTGCTCACATTAAAAGCCATTGTCGTGTCTCTCCATTCATCATTAGCAACTTTATTCTTCAAAGCCACCTATGAGTAAGACTTAGAAAAGAGAAAAGTGTGGATCTGAGCGAATCCATCACCTATTCAGTCTACTGGAGAAGGTGTATTAGTCGCATTCATATCACTGGGACAAAAATACTTTACACCCATAACTTAAAGGAGGAGAGATTTAGTTTAGCACATAGTGGGCTGGCCAGCTAGCTCAGCAGACTAAAGCCTCTGCTTGGTAGCCAGGCGTGGTGGTGCATGCCTGTAATCCTAGCACTTGGGGGGCTGAGGCAAGAGGATCAGTGTGAGTTTGAGGCCAGCCTGGACTACAAAAGTAAGTTCAATGCCAGCCTGAGACCCTGTTTCAAAAAGACAATAAATGAATAAATACATAAATAAAGCAAGCATCTGCTTAGGCACAATCAGAGACCAGAGTTTAATCCCTGGCCTGCCATGCTGGCACACTGAGACTGGGCATGGTGGTGCCAGCCTGCAATCCTAGCCGTTGGGAGGCTGAGAACAGGAGGATAACTAGGGGTATGACCTTTGTACAGAGACCCCATAAGATCCTGTACTAAAATACATTAAAAAATAGATACAAATGTCTTGGCTTATAGCTTCAGACATTTAAGGCCATGGTCATCTGGCTCTAAGGTAGGATATTGATGGTAGGAAAAAATGGAGAAGAAACCTGGTTATCCCATGCAGTTGGGAAGCAAAGAGAGCTGGACAGGAAGGGTCAAGGACTGGCTCTCGTACCCAAAGTCACGCCCCCAAGGTCCATCCCAACACATGCTCACGGGGGCTTTAATAACCTCCTAAGCTTCTCTCACACCAATCAAACTGGCATGAAATGTGCAGAAAAACTATAATTCTCATGCATTCCTGATGGAAACATAAATTGTCCAGATACTCTGAAAATGTTTTGTCAATTTCTTATAAATTGTTATATATCATATATTATTATAATATAATAATTCTTATAAATTATTATATATTATTGTACAATAATATATTTTGTAATATTACTGTATATCTCTTCCAAAATTCTCTTCAGCTCAGACATCCCCTTTCTACATTTCCTCCTGCAAGAATTAAAGACAAGTGCCATGTTTATATCAGCACAATTCATAAGAGCTAAATACTGCAGGCAACCGATGTGTCCCTTAACAGCTGAATAGATAAATTAAATGTGACATTTACACAGAGTGGACTACTGCTCTCTCATAGAAAAGAAGAACCTTGAGTTATTTGTAGAAAAATGAGTGAACACTGAGACCAAAATGGTAAGTGAAACAGACCAGATACACAGGTTTGACTACTGCATAGATTCTCTTTCACAAGAAGTGAAAACTACGAAGAGCCACACAAAAGGTGGATAACAAGGAGTCAGATCTTTTGCAGAAAGAGATAAGGACTAAAGTATGGCGGGAAGGGCAAGGAGAGAGATGGAGAGGACAGAGGCCCAGAAAACTGTCAAGGTGCGTTCAGTTCGCCGTGAGGAAAGCAATCATTTTGAGCTGCGAAAGTGTACTCATGCAAAATAAAATGGGAAAAAAGTGTCTGCTTCAAAGAACAGTTTTAAAATTTTACTGAAGACAAATTTATCACATTCTATATTTTTGTAGATTATTTTTTCAGCACAATACCCCGCATAACAAAGTTTTTTTTTTCCAATACTTTTATTTAGAATTTTTATAGTGGTTTATTTTACATTTAGATGTAATGATCATTTTTTAAAGATTTTTTTTAAAAATAAGGAATGAGTTCATGGGAAATGTTTTCCATATGGATGGCCAATTTTTCCAATATTATTTGTGAAAAAGGACACATGTTCTTTGAAATGTTTTAGTACTTTTGTCATGACGGTCATATTTTTGATAATTTAGAATGGCACATTTTTCTGTTCCACTGATATATAATTAAAGGAGAAACATAGACCCCCAATACGAGGATCACACTGTCTTCACTACTATGAACTTGTAATTATTGGCAAAATTACATATATCTATATGTTCAAATGCATCCATATCATTCTGGATAAACCTATTGTTCTAGACAGATAAATAGTCTAAATATTTACTTTATTTCTTTTTTTTTCCTTATGAATTTTAAAATCAGCTTACCTATATCTATGAACAATATGTCTGTTTGTTGCTCTTTCTCTAGCTTCTTAAGGTAAAAGATTAGACTAATGACTGAGGACATTTCTTCCTTTCCAGTATAAGATTTTCACATTCTAAGTTTCCCACGTTGCACTGCTTTAGCTGAAGCCCACACGTTCCACATTCTTTGTGTACTTTGGAAGGTTTTATAATTTCCTTTGAGATTTCTTGTTTCATGCTTGTGTTATTCTTAAGTGCCTTATTTGATTTTATGTATTTGGGTATTTTTCTGTTGCATTTTTATTATTTTATAGATCAATGTCTATATTGGAAATGGGCTCCTCCAATGGGGCTATTGGGGTGTGTGAATTTTGTCCATCAAGGCTATGAAGATTTGTGAGGAGGTAGATACAAAGGAGAAACTTTCTTCTTCTTTTTTCCACTTACAAAACCATGGTTTCATAAAGTAAACAATGTCATTTTATATTGTTTACTTTATGGAAAATGATACAATGGTTTCTATAACTGGGAGGGACAGTGCTGATGGCATCATTTTTCAATCTCGAAGTACTAGTGTGAATAGCACATTAGTGTACTAATTTCAGAGCTCAATCTATCAAAGTAATATTTGATCCAAATCACACTGTGCATCTCCAAAAATATTTCATCTGAAAGCCAGTGCCTGTATAAAAGGCTGTCCTAGGAAACAGTCCTCTCTGACAGCATCTACTATCCATCTTTCACAGTCACAAATTATGGGAAAAGTTGCCAGCTTGCTCACAACAAGAGTTTTATTTTATTTATTTATTTTTAATGTACAGGACCTATGGGGTCTCCCTACACAGATCATACTAGTAGTGATCCTCCGGTTTTCAGTCTCCCAAGTGCTAGGAGTACAGGCATGTGTCACCACGCCCATTCTCAATTGCCGTCTCAGCATGTCTGGGCAGCATAGTCAAACCCTGGTCCCTGCATCTGCCTAAGCAGGCACTTTAGTCTGCTGAGCTACCTGGCCAGTCCTCTCACCACAAGAAATTTAGAACAGTTCGCCTAGCACATTGTGCTTATCTTGCAGTTGGTAAAACGAAAGAATAATTTGCTAAAGCCACATCAGAAAAATGTTGGACCTCAACAAGACAAAGTCAGATGAATTCAAGTGGCAGTGGGTTTGTCAGGATTAAACACACCTGACTTTTATTGCCTAAATAACAAAATATATATCATCTATCAGCAGCCTTCAAGTGAAAATTTGAAGTCAAGACAAACAAGGCACATAAATTTATTTTGATTTTTGATTGTTGATCAACAGCTTTTGTAATTGTTCTACTGACAGCATACATGTTTTTCTATGTTAACTCTATTTATCAAACTAAAGGGATTCTAAGAAATTTAATGTAAACTTAGATTCTAGGAGGATCACCAGCATTGACTACCCAGAAGCTGACTTCAGGACCCCAAAAAAGTGAGACAAAAAATAACCTGACTGACTGGTTTCCATACAAAATCATATCCATAATTATCATTAGAAAGATAAATTCATGTTGGATAACTGAATAAGATGAAGGGTCCATGCACCCTTTGAGGACATACCTGCAATTCAAATAGAACACCTTGTGCATGTCAGAAGGAGAATCATAACTTGAGATTGATTCTCAGAACCACATCTGGTTGGTAGGATTTTGTTGGCTTAGTTTTCAGCTTTAAACTTACTAAAGAGTACTGTATGTTTGTCTAACTATTACTTGTCATTTCATGCTTAGAACCATATAAATCAAAAGAAGATTAGGACTAGGCAATCTTATGATAGTGTTGTTTTCTTTTTTTTTTTTCCAATTTTTTATTGTTTAAATTTAACAATGGTTATATTACATATTTTCATCATCAGATCAGTTTAGATTAATACATATAGGTATATAAGATTGATCAAACAATTAAACATTAACCTTTCTAAATCCACA
>PVJA010013606.1:0-49121 GCA_004027025.1 Myocastor coypus | reverse complement strand
AAAAATAAATAAATAAACAAACAAAAGTTCTGAAACAAGCCGGGTGTGGTGGCTCACGCCTGTAATCCCAGCACTTGGGAGGCTGAGGCAGGAGGATCGGTGCGAGTTCGAGACCAGCCTGGGCTACAAAAGTGAGCTCAAGGCCAGCCTCAACTGCATAGTGAGACCCTGCCTCAAAAAGACAAAAAAAAAAAAAAAAGTTCTGAAACAAATAAAATAATTATTTAAAAAATAAATAAAATAAAGTAAAATTCAAACTTTAAAAAAATAATAAAATAAAATAGATTTTGCAAAAACAAACAAACAAAAAAGTTGCTTTCATATCACAAACTATCAACAGATGTTTTCCAACTAAATTATGGTGAGGCTGAAATGACAAACTTATTTAAAACATTATTAATTTTATATTGAAAGGTCAACTTTCAATAGTTTTAAATCTTTTTAAATAATGCAGCTGCTGTATTATTCGTTATCATTTAAAGGTCTCCTCAACACCTGACATAGTTTTTCACTTCATGATAAATGCATATTAAATCGGACAAGTATCTAGCTATGCTTTTTGATGTATGTTCCTGAATGTCTAACTTTCTGTGCTCCCACACCTATCCTCCCACATGGTTAAAATTTGAAATACTCTTTCTCCTCAGGCTATCTTCTTCCTTACAAAAGTAGCTATAAATAAAGCACCCAGATGGATTCTTTCCCATCCAGATGGATTCTTTTCCCACCACCCTTCCAACACCACCCTCTCCGCTGGCCTGCCAGATACTCTCCTCTTGTCACACCAGCACTGGATGTACTAATAAAGTAACAGAGATTCTGTGGTAAAAAAAAAAAAAAAAATGGCTTTGAAATATTAAGGCTGGGGACAAACAGAAGACTCGCACTGAGTGTGTCTTAAGCCAAAAGAGAGACAACGTGGCCAACGGGATGATCTCAGTCCTGTAGCTGCAGCTAGAAGAGGGTAGAGAGACTCCTGAATGCACTGGCATCCCTCCTTGAGTCTGCAGAATTCAGATTCTACAAAATTACTCTCAGTTCTGTTATTCAATGAGTATTTGATGCAACGAATAGAAAACAATGGCGAGAATACAAATTTAATCAAAACCAGGTAACACATACATGATAACTTTTTAAAAATGTGTTTAGTACAAGGTCTTCAAGGTCTACAGGGTCTCACTACATAAGTGAGTCTCCTTTTTCCAGCCTCCCAAGCCTGGGATTACAGACATGCACAATCATGCCAAGCATCAGTCTCAAGGCACCCTGGGGTTGGGACAAGCATGGTGGGCCGGGTATAACCCTGCCACTGTGCTCTGCCTAAGCAGGCACTTAAGTCCGCTGAGCTATCTGGCCGGCCCTGTATGATCATTTTGGTCTTACCCCAGAACTCCACTATTATCATTCACTCCGTGAGACTCACTTGCAACCTTTTGTGCCATTATTGCTTCTCTTATTTTTTAAACCCAAAGAACTACAGGGTAAAATTGGAAACAAATGAGGACAGTGCTGGATACATACTGCCTGGTCCGGACAACTAAAGCTAGACTGTTTCTCTCACTAAGTTTGCCCGTTGGGTTAACTGCCAGGACTGTGGGTGAGCTCAGAGGGAGATGAGTCTAGACACTCATGGTTTATGGTTAGGCCTTTCCTTCAGACCATCATGCTAATATCTGCTCAAATGAGCTTTTTTAATGAGTTGATCTCCAAACCTTCTTGCTCCTATAGAGCTCTATGTAAACATGCTTTGGGGAGATAAGATTATTAGAATTGAAACTGCATTTTCTTCTTTTTATACTTACCATAATTTTGTTGAATTATGAATTTTCATGTCATTTCTTTAATATATGACTTCGCTGAAGGCAGAGACTCTGGTCAGCCTGGGTGTTTTCTGGTGTCTGGCACACACACAGCAGTCATTACATCCTATTCAATAAACAAACGAGTGGTTTATTTGGAGCTTAATTTAGGGGCAGGATTCATAGATGAGACATTTTCTGCTCTTTACTGAATCAGCACATGTCTAACTGCCTATATACACATGTATATACAGACATACCTGTACATGACTTTTCACTTCTTAGCTATATAGAAGTTGCCCATATGCTGCTGCTTTGGGGCTCTGTTCTTTCCAGCCTTTTTCCCCCATTGGATGCATTCTTTCTGCCACTTTCTCTGTCTCTCTCTCCAAATGGTCTGGCATCTTCCTCTCCACTACTGCAGACTAAGATGTACAGATGGGCCAGGGGCTCCACGAACAAGGAGAGGACACACAAGAGGCAAAGACACTTGGCAGCTGTATTGAGGGCTGATGACATTTAATTTTGCATATGCTAGAAAACGTTGGAGTCCATCAGAGGTGTGTTCAGGTCTCAGTTGTCCACAAAATTTGGCTTCCGGAGCTACTTCCTCATTATAGAAACACCTGCTTTCTAGGCCTCAGCTGCCTGCTCAACATCCCCACAAGGACTTCTTCCTGCATGACAAATACAAGAAGCCCCTAATTAAACTCATCACAGGTTTCTCCTGGAAAGCACGTTTGTTTCTTTAATGGTACAACTGTCACTTCAGAATTCCAGTCTTGATTCCAAAGTGCTATATTCTGACCATTTCCCCTTAAGCTTTGTTATCACTAGCTCATCTTGATCCCATCTTTTCTATCCAGATCCACCAACCCTACCCCTTCTAGTCTGCCACCATAGTGCTCACTTAGGCATTTTTTACTATAATATTTATATGCAAATCTACTTGGCAAATCAGTTCAGTGTTTCTACAGTACATTTTAAAAAGAGCAGCTAACATTTAATATTTTCTAGCACATAAAGATCTGAAAATATAAGTGACTTCTGAGAATGTGGTCTCACCTATGGACTCATTCATAATTACATCCCTAAATCCTTCAGATGCACTGTCTCCCAACCCCAAACCTCACAGTTCTTCTCCCTGAAAATTTTTCATCTTTGTCCACTCAAATCTTTCCTGAGTATTTCTCTGGATAATCTGAGCTTCTTCAGTCAATCAAAGAAACAAAGAAAGAAACAAACAAACAAAATGCATGATGCACCTGCTTTGTGCCAGGCCCAATGATTAACACTGGTGGTAAAGCAGGATGTGAGACAAATACAATCATTGTCCTCACATAGGTGTATTCAGATTATCTTCCTACTTTTATCTGTCAATAGTGCTCTACCGTTTAGCATTTAATTATGTGATAACATATTACTGACATTCATATATTAAGTCAGGGATTATTCATTAACCATGTAATTTGAGTAGGGCATTGTGCAAGTCAGATGGATGCTGTAAGGTGTGGAGGCTGGAAACTCTGTCCTCCCTGTTTACTCAGCGTCTAACACAATGCCTGTATTGGGCAGGTAGTCCACCGCTTTTTCAGTGGATTGCATTCAAAGTACGATTATGAATATTGGAGATTTGAATCAGAGTTGAGGGTTTTGCACAATGATGTGCTTTGCAGGATAAGAGAGACACATCCATAATAAGAAGTGAGGAAGGGCATTGCAAGCAGGTATAACACTATGCAGCAAAGTGAGGCAGACTGCTACTATCCTAACTCCAACATCTGACATTCTGTGTCTGCCATGGAGGGGCATAAATGGCCCAGACAGACCTTGCACCAGGTGCGTCCATCTAAATTTTATCAGGAAGAAAACAGAAAATATACACACACTTTTCACATCTTCTGCTGCAATAGAACAGGATATGTTATATTGTCCAATAAACAGCAAAGTCATACTTCTTGCCCACAAATCCTGCTCCAAGCCCAAATTACTCTCTGAGGTAGCTCTTTGCTGCATCATTGTCCCAGATTCCTACAGACTTCTATCTTGTTGCACATCTCTACATCAAGATGTGTTTTATGATAACCACAGCAAGGGAAACAAGGGCTGGAAAGTCGCACACCAGCAATTAAAACTTTATCGCAGAAGTGACTCATGCTCCATTGGCTCAGAACTCGTCTTGTGGCCATGCAGAGCCACAGGAGTGAAAAGCATGATCTTCTGTGTGCTCAGAGTGGAAAAGAACTGGATAGGGACAGCTACTGCTGCATCTGCTAAACTTATACAAAATGAACCTGCACACATAGACTTAATCTCTATTTTCCAAAGGTCAAAATACATGCATACCCTTGTCTAGTCTTTGAGGATAACAAGGAGGACAGCATCCTGATGCACAGTAGAAACACTAGACGAAAGGACGATGAGTCCCTGAATGAATTTGTGGAACAGAGCCACCACACCACTGAAAAATCTACTCTGATTATTGTATGCGAAAGAAATAAATTTTTATCAATTTTAAGTATCTGTGCCTGTGAGGTCTCCTTCAGTGTCTCAGTCTAAATGCAAGCAATAGAAGATTCAAGACAATAATCATAACTGGAGTTAGGGCTTGTCTTAGATACTATTCTCTCATTTTTAGGACAAGTACCCAGCACACATGCTTAGGGAAGGAAAGTTTTATTTAGCTCATAGTTACTGGAGGTTTCAAGACATTGCTCTGGCTCTGTAGGGTCTGGAGGAGAGGTTGGAGCACTGCCCTGTGCAGGACGTTCTGCTGCATACTTCCAAGAGAGGCCACCAGGTGGTGAGGAGGCATACTGTCAGTTTACCAGTTTGTACCTCTCTAACCCTGCCCCTTAAGCCCCACCCTGGTCCTCTGCCCCACCCCTTGAGCCTCACGCTTGACAGCCGCATGATTTACATGAGGCTCTGGGGGGACAACTAGATACAAATCATAATAGGGCTTGTGTAAAGAACATGTATTGTGGCATAGATGAGGCAAAAGAAATGTCAAAATACATGTTCTCATGTTTAGTTCAGTGATAAACTTTGAAAGAGCAGGAACAGAAAGAGGACATTTTTTTTCTGCTTTCTTCAGATTTAGCATATTCCTACATCCAAAGGATGTCCTTTTTGTGTATTTGTTGGCTGATTGTTAATAATAAGAAACAAAGAACATTTGCAATCATACCCTTACTAAGCTACAGTGAAGATATAAGAATGTGTGAAATTCGGCACACAGCCTCAAAACTGGAGGGTATCCTCTACCTTGATACCGACAAAAATGGTTGAGAAATTCGGTTTCCAAATGAAGAAGAAACGTATCTTAAAACATCCACTGATATTGTTTCATGGATCCTCCAACCACATAACATAAATTAACTTTATTCTGTTTAGGCATTGTAAGCGATAATGAATATTACTACATCAAGGATAATTTTCTTTCTGCTTCTTAACATTTCCTTATATTTTATCAATGTATTTTTGCTCTTTGATTAATTTGTAACAGAGTGGGTAAGGTTCCTAATAAAGACAGTAGCTTATTTCGCTTTTACATTTCAAATGCTTTTTCCCTCTTTCTGTTTCCTTGATGACCAGGAAATGTATCTGTTTCAACAAGCAACATCATAATAATACCCAATATTTTTATATATTATTTAAGCCTAGAAAAACCCACTTGTTTGTTCATTCCAAATTATGTAATATGTGGGCCAGCCAGATAGCTCATTGAACTAAAGCACTTGCTTAGGCAGATGAAGGGTCCAGAGTTTTGATCTCTGGCATGCTGTGACAGCCCCACCTTAGGGGCACACTGAGAGGGTGAATGAAACTGGATATGGTGGTACGCACCTGTAATCCCAGAGCTTGGGAGGCTAAAAAACAAGGAGGATCACTACGAGTCCAATCTGTGTAGTAAGACTCTGTAGAGCCTGTACTAATTACATAAAAAATTATATCACATGTATTAAATTTCAGAAATAACAAAATAGAGAGTTGAAGAGATGTCTTGGCAGCATAAGCTATTGCCTGGAAAGCATCAGGTCCTGAGTTTGATCTCTGGTATGGCATGCCATGTTAACGTCCAAACTAGGTATGGTGGTGTGCATTCCTGTAATTCCAGCACTAGAGATACTAAGACAGGAAGACCACATACAAGTCTGAATTGTGTAGTGAGACCTTCTATCAAAAGAAGGCAAGATAAATCAAATTAAATAAATATAACAGGGGCCCGGCGGGATGGCTCAGTGGTCTAAAGCACCTGCTTGGGAAAGCTTGGGCGGCTTCAGGGACCGCGGTTCAATCCCCAGCACCACATGCTGCACCAGCCCTGCCCTCTGTGCGGGCTGAGCCGGCCATAAAAATGATTGTTGAATTAACAAATAAAGGTTCTGAAACAAGAAAAAAAAAATAAATAAAATTTAAAAATTAAATAAATAAATAAATAAATATAACAATATAATTCTTAACTAATGGCTGAGATTTCCATTAATCAGAAGAAGGTAAATATTTTGATCTCATATCCAGATGAATTTCAAATGAAATGGTAGCTTTAAAGAGGCTACACACAGAAACATAAGATAAAACACAACATTTTAGAGTTGACAAAATGATCAGGAGAAAATCGAGAATAAGCACACTGACGATAAAATATAGATTCTAGACATGCTGATAGCTGAATCATGATACATATGTCTTAAGGAAAGTCAATAGCAGTTTGGCTGAATCATAGATTGTTGGAAAGCCTTGACTTTTCAGGGTAATGTTATAGGATAAAGAGTGTGGCGGAAACAGCTTAGGGCATGCTAAGAACTACCCCGACAGGAATAAAACATAAAACTTACTCATTGGACATCAGAGCCAGAGCTGGGGAGACTTGTAACCCCAACTCTACCATGAGGCTTTGGTGCTGGGACAAAAAAAGATTAATTTCTTGGAAGTGAATCAACAGAAACAATCAGAGGAATAAAAACACTCTTCTCTTATAAACTGAAAAAAGATAAACTTGTGAGCAGAATTTAAATGTGTTTGCATCATCATCTAACAAGTGCTGAATCCTGATTTAGAAAATTATTGAGCTGCCCCAGGGGGGTGGCCAGCCAGGCAGTTCCAGCTTTCCAAAATTTAAAGCAAAAGAGGAGCCTTGCTGACTGGGTAGGTCTTGTGGCAGATCCCACAGAGAAAGAGGGACTGAGAGCAGAGCCCACAAACTTGGTGCCTCTTCCTGACTCATATCACTCATTCTATCTCTAAGCAGAGAGCATGGAGTGAAAGGACCAGAATGTTCAGGAACATTCCCTCCTGGGTGAACTCTCCAAGGTAAGGAACTTCAGGTTCATAGAGCTGGGGCATTCTCATCTGTAAACTAATGTCTTTCATCCACTTCAACTTTAATATTTATGACTTTATTTTCACTTCTATTGCTATGATTAAACATACCTACGGATCATGTTCATCATAGGGCATTTGTGCTTGTGCATGATATATCATTTCTTTTTTTCTTCTTATTTCCCCTACCTTTCCTTCAACTCCTCTTCCCTTCCTTGTTTACAAAGCTTTGTTTTCATTTTAACCTTTTCTGTTTTTAAAGTTTCCCTTTCTTCCTTTCCCTTTTCCCTCCTCTCTGATTCTTGTTTCATCTTTTTTTTTTTTTTTTTTTTTTTTTTTTTTTTTTTTTTTTTTTTTTTTTTTTTTTTTTGTCTTTTTGAGACAGGGTCTCACTATGCAGTTCAGGCTGGTCTTGAGCTCACTTTTGTAGCCCAGGCTGGTCTCAAACTCGCACCAATCCTCCTGCCTCAGCCTCCCGAGTGCTGGGATTACAGGTGCGCGCCACCATGCCTGGTCTCTTGTTTCATTTTTAACAAATTCTTTTTGCTTCACAATATTGATTATACATTTTGGATCTTATTTATCCTTTCAGTTTCTCACATCAGAAAGACAAGACAATAGTCACACATGCATGTCCAATCCATTTCACTTAAGAGTATGGTCTCAGGGCAGGCCAAATGGCTCAGCAGATTACAGCACCTTCAAGCAAGTGCAGGGTCCAGGAGTTCCATCCCCAGTCTGCTGAGCCAGCAGTGCCAGCCTTGTCCTCTAGCACATGGTGAGACAGCAATTGAGACTGGGCATGGTGGGGCACACCTATAATCCCAGCTCTTGGGAGGCTGTAAATAGGAAGATCACTAAGAGTCCGATCTAGTAGTGAGACCCTGAAGACCCTGTCGACCCTTCCCTAAAAAAAGGGAAAAAGAGTATGGTCTCAAGATACATCCATGTAGCTACAAATGTTTCAAGTTTATCATTCTTTATGGTTGAGTAGTACCCCACTGTGTAAAAAAACACATATTCATTATGTATGTGTAATGGATTGTGTCTAGATTTCCCCCTAAAGCCTCATGTGGCCATAGGACTCCTTCAGAGCTGGTTAAGTCTACAGAGTGTGATGGTGAGATTAAGGGCACATGATTAGTAAATCAGCCCAATGATTGATTTTAGCACAATTCTGGCTAGGATTAGGGGTGTGATTGGTGCCCAGCCCTAGGGTAGGTCGCCTGCATATAATTAAGGGACAGAATGAGTCTTGCCTCTCCCTTGTTGCTTTTGCTGCCTTGCACACATCATGCACCATTCTCTGCCAAACTACCCTGCCTGGAGCCGGCCAACTGTGCCCTTCTTCAACTTATGGTGTAGAATATTTTGTCTGAGCAGTGAGAAAAGTAACAAAGACAGCACTCACTGGCTGATAAGCATTTTGTGGCTGTTTGCAAGATTTGGCTACTCTAAATTATACTGCTGTGGATGTGGGCCAGCAGGTATCATTGTGGTATGATGCTTTGGATTCTCTCAAGAACACACCTAGAAGGGAATAGTTGGGTCAAATGGAATCTCTGGTCTTGTTGTTTTTGAGGAATCTCCACATTGATTTTCAATGGTTACACCAGTCTCCAGTACCACCAACAGTGGAGAAGCAGTTCCTTTTTCCCTGCAGCCCTGCTAGCACTTGTAATTTGTTCATTTCTTGGTGATAGCCATTCTTTCTGGTGTGAGATGGAATCTCAGTGTTGTTTTAATTTGTACCTCTCCAATGACCAGTGATATTGAATGTTTTCTCATATATTTATTAGCTAGTTCTTCTCTTTTAAAAAGCTTGTTAGGAGGAAGTTTGGCATTGAATAGTCAATTTCCACATCAGGTGAAGACTGGATGACACTATTTTCCATCACTAAATGGTTTCTCATTATTTTATTTTTCTTTTACTAGTTATTAGGAATAAAGAAGGTGCTCCCAAGTCAAGTCAGATGTAAACTCTAGGCCATTCATGTGTTTTATTGTATCCCATCCGCACAAATATTTATTGAAAAACTTCTATGTACCAGGGAGCATAGTAGCAGATAAACATATCAGATGCCCACCTTTCTTTTTATAGCTTACTGTTTTGTGAGGAGAAACACTTTTAATAAATAAGCACATTAATCTGAGTTATCAAATGAAACTCTGGCTCTAAGGCAAAAAAAGGTGCAGGTGTGAGGAGTCACTGAATATAGAGGTAGGAAAAATCCACCAGGCAGAGAGGCAGCATATCCAGAGGCTCTGAGGTAAAAGTGAGCACAGAACATGTAAGATATTAAAAAATAACAGCAATACAGTAGCTGGGGATTTAGTGGTCAAGATGAGACAGTATGAGGTAAAAGTTTGACTTGTTCAAAGTTTATTTTATTGTAGTAAAAATAATAAACACAAGATCTGTTCTCAACACATATTTAAGTTCAAAATACATTATTGCTGACTATGGATAAAATGTCATACAGTCGATCTCTGGAATTTCTCCATCTTTCCTAACTGAAAACCATGTCCATTAATTAGTAACTCTTTGCTTTCTCCTTCCCCTAGCACTTTTATAATTTGACTGTTTTAGATATCTCATAGAAGTAGCATCAAACAATATTTATGCCTCTGTGATTGGCTTATTTCAGTGAGTATGTTTGCAGGCTCATCGATGTTGTCACATAGCACAGATTCTCTGTTTTATGTCTGAATAATATACCACGACATATGCCACATTTTAAAACCAATTCCCCTTTCAGTAGGCATCCAGCTTGTATTCAATCTTAGCCATTATGAATAATGCTGTCATGAGCATACAGACAATATTTCTTTGAGAATGTAATTTGAATTCCTTTCTTTTTCTAAATATGCAATGATAGGATTATTGGCTCAGCTTATAGTTTCATTGTAAGTTTTTGGATTTTATTTTAAGTGAATTAAGGTAAAGAGTTGTAAGTGAGAGAATTACATAATGTGATTAATAATGTTGTGGAAAGCTCAGCTATCTCAAGAATGGGTTTGGAGCATTAGCGAGTGAAGTCCTCAGAGGCAATGGAAGTGAGGTTGGTGGAGGAAGGGGAGGAAGAACCTGATGAGCCCGTGCCCTGTGGCTGCAGAGCTGCTGATGCCTAAATGGGTCCAGACTCTTGTTAAATAACTGGTGGTCAAGGGGGGGTGACATTCATGTGTCATTTTATATATTAATGTTGGCACCATTTAATGCTCAGTTCAGGGATCCACGACGGGCAAACTGTTATCAAAAGACTCCTCAAATAAAATTATTACAAGTGGATTTTGTAATTGTTTCATTAGATTTGCATTCTTTGTACTCCACTCCTCAAAAGAACACATGCCCAACTTCAAATCTCAAGTCAAATTTGCCCATTATCCCAACTCCAGTTAATTTCTTCTAGAATCTGGAAAGACTACAGTGCCAGCCACAGTGGAGATTTTTGCTGAGTTTTCACCCAGGCAGAGACTGTGGATGTCATTGTGACAATATTCACCTTCCTTACCATAGTCTTCCGTGTCTGAGATGATTAAAGTAGTTTCTCTCTCTGTATATTTTTAAGCAAAACTATTTGAAGAAAATGTGTGCTGCAAGTGTTGGGCAAATGAGATCAAACTGGCAGTGTAAAGTATTTGTCTGTGTGAAGTTAAAGTCAGCATCTTGTTGTCTCCGTCCAGGAAGAGGAAGTGGCTAGAGAAAAGGTGGCTTCTGTCCAGATGGTGTAGTTTTCACACTTGTAATTATTTCTATAAACATCAGCTGGAAGCAACACCTCCTTTTACCTCACCAGATGTCCACAACTTATTACCAAGTTCATTAATGACAAAAAAGTACCTGTAAAATAGAAACACAAAGAAGCTAGGGCCTGTGCTGAGTGCATCTGCAGCTTTCCCTGAAGGAAGCCCACGCCAGAGCCCAGCACTGACTCCTAAATGCCTGGAGAAACGTGGAGGCTAGCTCTGGGACTCTGTGACCTCCATCTCTCGAAGTCTGAGACTGTTCATGAGGAACCTCAAGCATTCACTCAACTTGTTTTACTGGTGTTGATCTAGTGCCTCCTACAGACAAGAGCTCAGACAGAAAAGGTTTTTGTATTTATTTCTTCTCTTGCAAATGAAAAAAAATGCAACTGAAACAGACTTATCTAATAGGAAACTGATGTGTGCACATGACTCAAGTGTAAAAAGTTTTTTAAAACCAGCTAGCTTCAGTAAAGACTGGGCCAAAACCTCAAGTGGTCTTTTTTGGTGTATCTATGATTGTTTTTTGTTTGTTTGTTGTTAAGGTTTTATTATTTAGCATTGGCTTTATTCTCATGAGTAACCATCCCTTCAGGCTTATGATGCAAGACAGCAACCAAAGTAGAAATTGGGACCCTCCCTAGATGGACAAAATCCACAAGACAGGCTGTAATGGGCCAAAAGAGTAGATCTGAATCAATGACTTCCCAGAACCTGGCCAGTGACTTGTTTAGTGAAATCTTGACTCAGGTGCTTGCCAGACTGGGTAGGGAGGGGTGAGTTAATTCATCTCAGCTATGCAGATAGCTTTGGGAACATGCAAATCGTGGGTAGGGTGATTCTCTAAAGAAACATGGAGTAGAAGAAAGTCATAGAGAAGCAGTAGTTATCTACTATTTAAGATACAGAACTCAGCCTTGTCTCCCAGCTTCATTGTAAGAGCAAGGTTCTGTACACCAATGACATAAATGCTATAATTAGACTAACCACACATCCAGGTTAAGAAGTCATTATTTATGTTTAATGTCACAGCATAATTATTAACTTTACTCTCCAGTGCCTCCTGATTGGACGGCTCATTACATGGCTTTCTTAACAATAATCAATGTGCGTTCAAATGTACACAGAGAGTGAGGAGAGAGAATGTGTAACTGTGGGATGTAATAAGGTGGCATTGAAAGGTGATGCTTCAGCTTAATCTTGAAGGAGGTGTTGAAAGGCTGAGGAAGGTAAAAGTGCCCCATGCTACAGGACGTGTGGAAGTGGTGTGCAGGAGTTTCTCCCACACTGCTGGGATGCCAAGAGACCAAAGTGTGCAGGTCAGTGGTGAGGCTAAAGACAAGAAAGATGACCAGGTGACTAGGTATAATCTAGAGGGGAAAAAAGCCTATGTTAAAATTATATGATCAACATTATACATTACACATTATAAATGTAAGCTAAAGACATCCATGATTTAGAGAACTTTTAGACAATAGAAAAGAGAACTGCTGCCTTTTATTTCTGGTCCTGTGAAACCCACAGAAGTATGTCAAACCCAAGAAGCAAATTTAGGAGCTTGTTTTGCTTCACTGAGATTCACAGAACCCGCTGCTGAAGCTGTAAGTCAAACTTGCAAGATGAAAAATGTCTCCTGTCGGGTTCAGACACATACTGCTGTTTTGGATCATATGTCATTGTGACTCAAGTAATCATGAATGCAAAATGAAAAGCAAATAGTTGTGTTGCATGTTTCCTGTTTACCCTCCTTATGAGATACACTATTTAAAAAGATAGAAAGAATCTATCACGAGGTGTCAACAGAGCCAAAACATTTGTCAAAAGAACTGAGGAAGTGTGCCTTGTAAGTTGTTTCTGTAAATTGTACCCTTGATATGCTGGTTGTTTTCCATTACCATCTGCACTCAACCAAAGGGAAGATCAGTTCTTTAGTGTTAAATTGTTATGTTTACAGTTTGAAAGGGAAGAGAATCAACATACATTCTTATTACCTATGAGAATATACTGTAGTTTCTTCTAATCTTATCATTTTAGTCATTACACCAGAATCATTTCCCCCAATATAATACTCTAGGATGTCAAAATTTGTTTCATACAAGGCAAATCCTAAATGATTGGTGAATTTAAATGTATTATTTTCTGGGATACTTTTGAAAGCAAGGCGAAATATTTTTAAGTAATAGAATAAAAATGAGACAAAAGGACAAAGCTTAAATGAAATACTAGCCCTTCTAGCTATGATATTTGATGGAATTGATTTCAGATTATCCACACAATATCAATTATTTATATGTAAAGAAAATAATTTGCTCACTAATACAGGAGCCCTCCAGTTTGATAGAGAAGTTGGTGACTATTCCTTTTGTGTATCTGAATTCCTTTTCTTCCTCCTTGACATGCCTGGGCTTCTTTGAAGCTCTCCCCAGAGTGTATCAACTCCTGGGAGCTGCCATCTAGGACTCTCCTTGTCTCTTCTTGCTATTCACAGATTTCAGCATGCAAATTTCTGTTATTTTCACCACTCTTGCATCTGTCATTCTCATTGATAACTTCAACATCCTTACGGAAAATTCATACAACACCCTAGTTTCACAGTTCTTCAGCACCCTTCAGGTTTTCATGTAACAGCTCTTCACCCACGTTGTTTTATCAGTGATAGTTAAACTGCTCCCCCAATTTTTTTGTATCTGTTGTTTCAACCTTACCATCCAGTTTTCTTTCTCTTTCCCATGCCAGCTGTGCTTTAAGTTCATGAAGTACTACTCCAAGTCACCAATCTTTGTCCTAGTTCATCATTCATGATCTCTCATATTTTTCTTTTTTTATTTAGCTGATACTCCATAGTATATCGTTATAATTACGTATTTGAAAAAAGGGATATACAAGTCTCTGGCCTTTCTTTTCTTCCACTCTACTTTTGTCCTCAAATATCCGATGATCCCACCATCCCATACTCCACATAGGTAGCTGAGCAAGCTTTGAAAAGCATGAACTTATGCTGATTAATTCCAAGTGAGTATCAGGATCACAAGCTCTGAGTATTCAATAGTGCTCATATACTATTAAAGTTTTAAGTTTTACTCATTTCCCATTCTCCTGGATGAGATATCACCATCATTTTCATATTTCTCCAAGTTGCCAACTTCCACTCCAACATGTAAGCTGCCCTCTGTCTGTGTACTCCTTTCCTCGACCTTTTCCATCTCAGGAGACGACACACCCCTGCTCCCACTGGTGCCAACACCTGCGTGTGTGCTCTTGAGCCTTCTGCTTTAGGACATTCATCCTGCAATGCTACAGGTTCTCATCAGTTTCTCTTTCTGTTTCTCTACTACCATAAAAGCACATTCCTATGATTTCTTCCTCCAGATCCTCTCATGCTACTGAGCTTCCTTTTCTGGAGAAAAATGTTTTCAAGTGTCCACTATGTTGTCATCGCCATTTCCCTTCCATCCCGTACTTGTCCCAACCTCTCTAGCTGGTACCTCTCTAATAGGATGTTGAGTAGCAATCAGCTTTCTAAGGCTCAGCCAGGTATCTTAGCAAACCAAGTGCTTGTTTAGACAAGCCTTGTTCCCCATCACCATCCACCTCACAAGCCTCACCCATGACTCAGTCTGAGCTTGGTGGCATGTGCCTGTAATTCCAGTGCTGGAGAGATGGAAAAAAAATTAAAATTTTTAAAATAATATATTTGGTACAGCAGCTCAGACTTGTAGTGACCCTCCTGTTTTTAGCCTCCCCAGTGCTGGTATTACAGGGGTGCATCACCATGCCTGGACTTGTTGGCCAGCTCAACACACCTAGGGGTGAGGCTGTTGTGGCATGTGGGGCCTGGAAACAAACCCTGGTCCCTGAGCTTGCCTAAGCAGGCACTTAGTCTGCTGAGCTATCTCGCCAACCCATCAGCTTTCTCTCAAATGTGATGGACACTGCTCATCTTACCAGATATCCTGTGGGCATTTCTTCTTTGCGGCAACACTCTTCAGTTGCTATTCCTCTTTCCTCAAGGTTCACTTCTCTGACCCTGCTCATCATACCTACTCCATCTCCAGGTGCTGCTGATGGATGTCATGCTCACATCAGCGCCTCAGCAAGGAATGCCCTTTCCCTCCAATCTTCAATCACCTCAGGACAGTCTCTTGCATGTTATTCAGATTTTACCTAAAAGTCACCCTCTCAGAAGGGTATTTTCTGATAATGTATTTCCCAAGACACTTTCAGGTCACCTTGTTTTATCTGCTTTACAGCTGTTAATATATTTATATTCATTTGCTTATTGCCTGCTTCACTATAATACAAATTACATTAAATTAAGTTATTCCTCTGTCTTATCTGAGGATATACACTATTTACAGTATTTCTGGGTGAATGAGAAAAAATAATGTTGACTTACACATTAAGAAGCATCATTTGTTTACTAGCTATATCTTCATTACATCTTGAGGTTTATCGAAACAATGTCATATAAATAAAACTTTTTCTACTCCTTCACAAAATAAGTTTTCTTTAAAATTTGAACTGAAGTATTTAGAATTAACTAAAGTTTTAGAAAGGACAAAATTTAATTCAATTTGTAATTTCAAAACTGGATCTAGACACATACCATAGTACGTTTATGTATTTATATTTAATGAATGAAAAGTTCTTTTAAAGACAATGAAAATAGCTAAGTTAAAAGAGAGCCTTCTAATTAAAGTATAGTCAAATAGGTCATAAAAATGATTTTGTCTGTCTCAGATTTAAACTTAAATGCTAAGATTTAAGGTTAAATATATGACATTTAAATGCAGTTATAAATTACCTTTTCATCACACTGTTTAATGCAAAAGAAGAATCGCTATGCTTTTTATATGCTGTGCCAATATTTATGTTCATTTATAACTGATTAATTTATCCTTTTGGGTACTGAGGCAAAAAAAAATCTATTTTAGAAACAGAAATCTGGAAAACTTAGGTAGATTTTTAATTTAGTTATTTTTCAAACAAAGAACAAACCAACTGCAAACAAACCTGTCAACCTTTATATATTTCACAAAATCTAGACCAACTTGCACAATAATTTGCAAAGCCACATGCTCTTGTAAAACTAGATCCTATAAGACATTTGCTTAAAAACTAGATCTTATAAGGCATTTGCTTAAGAAATTTAACAATACCTATCAGGTACTGCTCTCTGTGGTTAAATATGCAAAATAAATTAATCTCTCGTATCTTCTCATTTTTGTGCCCAAAATTGTTGGCTATTAGGATACTTGCACTATAAACTAGAGCACATAATATTCCCTAAGAACAAAGATCGAGCTTTGCTAACCAATATAGATCATGACTCATTCTGGGTTCCCAACAGAGTGAAAGGTAAAATATTTTTAAGAAGACTTTTTTAAGAAGACTTTTTTCAAGAAAAAATATGTTGCAAAATGTTTCTTCAACAAGTACCTCTTGTATAACGTGATATAATAAAATGAATGCTTTTTTTTTTTTTTTTTGTCTTTTTGAGAGAGGGTCTTGTTATAAAGTTCAGGCTGACCTTGAGCTCACTTTTGTAGCCCAGGCTGGTCTTGAACTCACACCAATCCTCTCCCTCAGCCTCCCAAGTGCTGGGATTACAGGTGTGCACCACCACACCAGGCTATGAATGCAATTCTTTCAGGAAACAATATTAAGAATTCACTGCTGTGCTGGCCCCACCCCCAGGGCATGCTGAGACGGCAACTGAGACTGGGCGTGGGTACCTGTAATCCCAGCTCTTACTACCAGCCCAATCTAGTAGTGAGACCCTGAACACCATATAGATCCTTCCCCAAAAATACAAAAGAAAGAGAAGTAAAATAAAATAAATATAAATAAGAATTCATAATTGCAAGTTTTCTATCTAGAATTTATGAGATTTGTAAAATAAATAAAGGTTTGTTGGGGAGGTCAACTGAAATGATGCAAAACCAAGGTATGTATATAGTCATGATTGGTGATCATTGATTTTTAAGTATATCAAGTTTTTAAACAACTGTATAAATAATAAAGTATTTCCTGAAATATGTTTTCTTACTTGAAAGTAGCCTTAAAGTGATGAAAAATGTGATAGTAAATGGCAGTAAAGAGGCATGACTTTTGTACAAGAGAAAGTGTTCTCAGTACTAAAAATATTTTATGTCCTCAATACTATGAGGCATAAATTAAGTGAACCTGGACGTATAAGCATTGATTTTTTTTTTTTCTTTGCTGGCATGCTTGATCAAAAAATAGTTTTCCTGTTCTTGAAGAGTTCTTTGTGAAATGTCTTATATTTAACCTTATTGGTTGATGTTTATTTTTCTATTTTTATGTAGCTTATGAAGCACATTTATTTAAGCAAGTCTTCACTTTTGAGCTACTATACATTTATGCCTGGGCTAAATGATGTTCTGATATATTAAATATAGGTCATCTATTCTCCCTTTATAGTCATATCTGCCACTCAGTTTGTTTTTCCAAATCATTAGTCTTCCAGTTCATTCTCTTTATCATGCCCTTAAATATCCAGTGCGACCCTATGCTTTCTCATGGAAAGCCAATAAACCACTCCTTTGAAGCCACTTCAGCTGCAGCTGCACACTAAGGAGCTCATAATAAGGATGATAGAAATAATAGTCCTGATCACCACCACCGTTCCAGCCCCTCTGGTCACAGCTATGACTTCCTTAGGCCTCCTAACAATTACAAGGGCCTGTATCCTAGAAACAAAATCCCTATTGCTCAGTCCTGTCAAAGCACTTTTGGAAGTTTGACTTTTAATTGTCATATGATACTCACTTGAAATGACTAGAATAAAATGCAGAGGAGGAAGTTAAGGGGAAACATGTTATAAACTACTTATTTGTTTGTTTGTTTGTTTATTCATTTTTGTGCTCACTATGTAATTCAGGCTGTCAGTAAATTCACTTTGTAGCCCAGGCTGACCACAAAATCGCAGCAATCCTCCTGCCTTAACTTCCATAGTGCTGAGATTTCGGGAGTGTACTACCATGCCCAGATTGGTATTAAATCAAAACTTTTTATTTACTTTTAAATAACTGGTGGAGCATGGGCCAACACTCAAAGGAACAGTGAAGATGTGGAAAGGAAAGCTAAGAAAACTTTCATACTTGATAGGTTTGATTTCCTTCAAGAGACATAAAGGAAAAATATAAACAAGGAAGGATTTCAGAATGACTATTTGTTTCTTATTACTCTTGAAAATGAAACCAATAAGAGTTAAAAACAATTCTGTCTGGATGTACTATCTTACGTGATGAGGATCACCTAGGCTAATTTAAATGGCTCAAGGAGGTCAGATGCTACTGGAAAAAAAATCCTCTGTCTCCGAAAGATGAATCTCACCATCCAAATTCTTTCTGTGAAAGGTTTTTAAGTGAAACTATGGTTTTTATGTTAACTATACATGAGGTTCCCCCAAATAAGCATAAGCAGAAGTTTCTATTCAGCATCCTGTGGACATATTGTTTAAATATAGAAGCCTGGTCCCCATTTCCAAGAGTTTCTCAAATGATTTGTCAGCAATCCATGTTTCCAAGTTTATCTCAGGTATGTTTGATGTTCAGCCAGCGTTTGGGAGACACTGCTACATCCTATCAGAAAGCCAACTTGTACCAGTGTGGTGGGACTGATCTGCAGTCCTCATGGCTCTGGAGGCTGAAGGAGGAGGACTGTAAATTCCAGCTCAGCCTGGGCAATTTTATAAGTCCCTATCTTAAAATAAAAGGTAAAAATCTGGACCAGAGAGGGATACAGCTTAGTGTAAATGTTCTGGGCTCAGCGTCCAGGACCACCAAAACAAAATAAAGCAAAACAAAACAACTCACCAAGGATTAAGAAATTAATCATTTATACTATTAATACATTCTACTTTAGAAAAATAAGTTAGTGTGTAAGTATTTGTTGGTGATAGAGGGAAGACTCCAGAAAATCTATGCATCAGTGAACTCAGAACTTTGCTTAGGTCTAATAAATGTATCAGTGTAATGAAACTATTTCTTGCTGAGTGCTTACAGCTCTTACCATGTGCCAATATTTTGGCACATGATCACTTGTTTAATAGCCATAACTCCATGAGTAAATACTATTGCTTTTCCTGTCTTACAGATGAGAAAACTCAGGCTAAAATTAACATAAGAAACTGAGTTTACACAGCTTTTAGGTGACTGAGCCGCTTCTCTGCTCCTGCTACTAAACTAAAGGGTTCCCTTTCAGTTGTGTTAGTGGGAGGCCTAGACACTGAGGCAATGCCCACGGAGAATTTATAGACGAATTTGAAAGAAATTGGGAGATCATGGTCCTGAATCTGTGCTTTAGAAGAAAATTCAAGTCTTTCCCAAGCAAATAAGGGATAATAAAGCACGTGGTAAGTTTGACTTTTAAATTGCATATGATAATCACCATTCATCTGCCTGGTGGTGCCAGGTCTTTCTTTTTTTTTTATGTATTTGGTTGTTGCAGGGTCTCAGCTTGGTGATCCTCCTGCTTTCAGCCTCTCCAGCACTGGCATTACAGGTCTACACCACTGCCCAGACTCTAGCTGGTTTAGCCCACCCTGGGGGTGGGGCTGGTATGACATGTGGTGCTGGGGATTGAATCACGGTCCCTGCACTTGTCTAAGCTTGCCAAAACAGGCACTTCAGTCTGCTGAGCTATCTTGCCAGCTGTAGATCTTTGTAAGAATCCCTGTCCCATATTTGTCATCAACCTCTCTGGTGCTTTGTTGGAAAAAAAAAAATCTAAGTTCAATTTGCAATGGATTTGGTTTTGTTTTTCTCCAAAATGGATGTCACTAAATGCTGGCTGTGATGATTCTGGACTGTCGTTTTGGAGATCTGAAAACATTAGAACTTGCTGGGAAATCGCTGCAGCCATCAGATTTATTTTCCTGGATCCATCCCAGCTTGCAAATGGGGTGAGAGATGGAGCTGCAGGTGAGGCAACACTCACTCAGAGAAGTCCTTGGCAGACCCCTC
Organism: Myocastor coypus; assembly: GCA_004027025.1. Classification (NCBI taxonomy): domain Eukaryota; kingdom Metazoa; phylum Chordata; class Mammalia; order Rodentia; family Myocastoridae; genus Myocastor; species Myocastor coypus. Next base: position 29,257 of record PVJA010013606.1, on the reverse strand, counting down.
TTGGAAGTGTCTGCAGCTGCTTGGATGTGCGCCCTGCATGTTTACCTCTGCTTTGCATGCTCCTCCTCTTGCTTGGGGATTCAATGAGGTGATTTACAGGAGGAATTTAAAAGGCAGTGTATTTCTTACAGTTTTGCAATTGCAGTTCACAATATTTGGTAAGGACTTTTTCCCTGGGTTTCCCCTCTTCCCTTCAGCAGCCTCTCTTCACTTGAATAATTCAGCAGATTCTATTTAATTGGCATCCTGATAAATGGTATGACCTCTTAATTGGGAAGAGTACCAAATAAAAAGATTTAGCCTAATGCTTTTTAATTGCTCTACACTATCCTTATGGCAGAATGACTTACTGGTGCACACAGAGAAATGCTCCAACTAGTTCCAAATGTCCTAAAATTTGTAACACTGAATTAATGTTGCTCATCTAAACTTTTTATTCTTTAAGCTTCAGAGTTTTGTCCCTATCAATTTCCGTGAAAGGGATAGTCGTAATTATTTTAATTACTTCTTAATTATCTGGTTTGTAATAATTAGAATATGTTTATTCTCTCCCATGTGGAAAAGGAACTATTTATGGATTTTAGTCTTCAAAAATTACCACTATTTATTAAATGAAAAATATTACTATAGAAAAAAATGCTAAGAGGACTTCTGTCACTTCATTAATATTATGAGGCAGAAATTATTTGTGCTGTTTTTGTTCAATTACAAGGAATAATGTGTGAAAAAAATACCCTGTGCCCAATGACATAGCCAGTGACTTTGAAAGCCAGGATTCTAAGCAATGAGCCTGAATCCTCGTCCATCTATACCTCACTGACCTGTGGAGCCTTCCTCAGGGCGGGGAGACTTGCATGGCATGGCCTTGTGCTCATCACATTCCATTCCTGAGAGGAGGGGACATTTGACTTAGGGGTGAAACCCATGCTCTCATGGGTGGTCTTATTTATCTCCAGAGGAATAATGTAGTTTCCTTCCTATTTAACAATTATTCTCCTTGCAAAGAGCACAGTTTATTTCAGATTTAGTCACCAGGATTTATAGATCTTGAAACAATAGTCCAACTTCTCCCAATTTTAAGTAGCTTGTAGGAAAGAATTTGTGCACCATTTAGGAGGATGTTAACTGACAGGAAGGCCATGGTTTCTGGAAATAAGTCCATTTTCCAGGCATAATTCTGCTCCTTATACCTTTTATACCATATATAGCACCAGACAAATCTCTCTCTGTCCTGCTCTCTCCCTCCCATTCTTCCCTCTCCCTCTGCTTCTCACTCTATGGCTCTGACACTTTCTGCGTATCTATCTCTGTCTCTCTCTGCCTGTCTTTGTCTGTCTGTCTGTCTGTCTGTCTGTCTGTCTGTGTGTCTGTCTGTCTGTCTGTGTCCCTGTCTCTGTCCTCTCTTTCTCTCTCTCTCTCCTCTTCCTCTCTGTGTCTCTCTGTCTCACTCTCTTTCCTGTAAGAAAAGTTAAGGTTTCTCTTACACAGGAATCTTGACTCAATGAGCAGGCATTAGAACACTTAGAAAATGTGACACTTACACAGCCAATACTAGCAAATATTAATTCTCTTTCCACTCCTGCCTGCCCTGATGCTGCATTGTAAAGCCTGGTTACTGACACTTTTATGTAACTGTTATGAAATCTGACAGGAATTGAAACTGTCAGTCTAATTCATTGGAATGGGTTATCTTCACGGTCATGGTTCAGATCCCTAAATATGTGGCACAGATATATGCATTGAATGCAATAAAATGGAAGTAATCTTATTTGGTTATTATTTTACCAATCACTAGCACCTATCTTTGCTGCAGTGAGCTACCTAATTTTGAATTTTTTTCACTAAAAATTGTACTTAATACAAACATTCCCCTTAAATACTGATGGTAAAAGTGTGGCTTTGTATCTAGGCTGGCCAAGCTGTTGCACATCACTTCCTATTTTGCCCATAATTTTTTGATACCATCTTCAACATTCCTAATACTACATTGTATGTAATATGAAAAATACTCTACCAGCTTTCAAAACTGTATTTTATAATGCTAGATTTAGAGCTCAGAGCCTCCACTGTTTTCCTTTTTGAGATAGAGTTCTACTAATTTGCTCAGGCTGAGTTTGAACTTAAAATCCTGTTGCTTCAGCCTCAAGACTGCTGGAATTATAGACCTGTGCCACTATCTCCAGGCTGGGCTGAAAATCCCCACGGCTGAAATAAGGAATCTAACTCACCCCTTTCGTAACACAGTCGCTGAGTCCCAGGACAAAAAAAGAATTTTCAGTGTTCATCAGTAACAGGCAAGAGAGGTTTTATTAGAGATTTTAAGATGTACTCAGGAATAGAGCATTGGGCCAGCCAAACAGCTCAGCAGATGAAGGCGTCTGCAAGTAGGAGCAGGGACTTGGGCTCTGATCTGGGCCCTGCCATGCGGGCCCCTCACCTGGGTGCACTGAGAGGGCAAATGAGACTGGGCATAGTGGTGCACCTGGAATCCCAGCTCTTGGGAGGCTGTAAAAGGATCACTATGAGTCCAATCTAGTAGTGAGACCCTGAACAGCCTGCATATCCTTCCCCTTCATCCCCCAAAAAAGAATGGAGCACAGGTGCTCAGATAAAGCAGACACGCCATAAGCTGGAGTTGGATATATTTAAGTGGGTGTCTTTAGATGGGTAGTGTAGGACTCGTACTGTTAATAGCTGGCCTGTTGCAATGCAAGCATTTGCATGTGTTTGAAGTTGAGATATTCTGCCCACAAATATTATAGCTTCCTACCCAGAGCCAAGATCATCACATTTATTCAGGCTCATTGTCTTTAACAAATTTTGGCTTTTTTATTTTTATTTATTTATTTATTTTTTAGTTTCCTGAAAGGGAAAAAAATGGAAAATCTTTTGTGTCTTGAAGCTACAAGTAAATACAATTTTTTTTTTTTTTTTTTTGTGGTGGGACCAGGGTTCGAACTCACGACTTTGCACTTGCCCAGCAGGTACTTGTGCCTCGGAGCTATCTCCCCAGCCCCAATAAATACAATTTTTAAATCTCAATTTCTTGGTCTCCTTCTGAGTTGGTATTCATTTCTTCTTTCCCATCTTACCACCGTGCCCAAACCTATCATCTGATTTTGACATGTATTTAAAGTGTCATCAATCTTATGAAAATCTAGTAAGTTTTTACTAATTGAGACTTTTATTTTTTATTATTATTTTTTTTACAACAGACAATGCATTGCATGCTGTTGACTTCATTGTAGTTGTTCAGAGTATAGGATGCAGGCATGATTTCTTATATAAACAGCATTAGTATAGATCTTTCTTTTCATTGCACAAAGAGAAAGTAGCTGTATATATAGTCCAATAGTCCATACCAGTAGTGAATTATCAGCTGATTATTTTAAAGAATCTGATTGAGAGTGATTAATTTTCATAAGCTCATGTTCATTCTGCCAGTTTCTAGTTCCCAATCCTTTAAACATTTGTGTTATACTTAGAAATTTTTTCCTAATAAATGCCAACAATAATATTCTTTGTGATAGAACAATATATTGCATAGCTAAAAATGTAATTTGCTTAGCTTAAATGTGAGGAAACGAGTAAAATCTTTGTACATTTAAAGTGCCCAAGAGCTGACCAAATAGCTCAGCTGGTTAAAGTGACGGCAAGCAGGTACAGGGGCCAGAGGTTTTATCCAGAGGCCTGCTGTGCCAACCCTGGCAGGGGCATGCCGAAATATCAGTTGAGACTGGTGTGGTGGCACTCGCCTGTAATCTCAGCTATTGGGAGGCTGTAACCAGGCAGATCATTATGAATTCAATCTAGTAATGAGACCCTGAACACTCTGTAGACCCTTCCCTTGGTGTTATTTTAATCCAAAATAAATAAATAAATAAATAAATAAAGTGACCAGAATTAATTACATGACTGGATTCATCGCATGCACTTTAAAACCTGAATCACTTGAACTCTCTTCATCATACAGAATATTAATGATGAATAATAATCTGTGCTATTACTGATGTCTTGGCATATATATGCATAGCAGTTGGCTAGGGTATTTGCTTTATTTTGTTCATTTAGATCTATTGATTTTTTTTTTTTTTTTGTCTTTTTGAGACAGGGTCTCGCTATGCAGTTGAGGCTGGTCCTGAGCTCACTTTTGTAGCCCAGGCTGATCTCGAACTCGCACCAATCCTCCTGCCTCAGCCTCCCGAGTGCTGGGATTACAGGCGTGAGCCACCACGCCCGGCTCTATTGATTTTTTTTAAAAGAATTATTTTAGTTTTTTCTTGTTTCAGAACGTTATTTATTTATTTTTATGGCCAGCTCAGCCTGCCCTGAGGGCAGGTCTGGTGCAGCATGTGGTGCCGGGGATCGAACCTCGGTCCCTGCAGCTGCCTAAGCTTTCCTAAGCAGGTGCTTTAGACCACTGAGCCATCCTGCCACCCCAATCTATTGATTTTTTAAGTACTTTTTTATGTATTTGGTTGTTGCTGTGTCTCATTGTGCAGCTGTGACTCATGGTGATCCTCCTGCTTTCAATCTCCCCAGCACTGGGATTACAGGCATGCACAGCCACACCCTACTCTGGCCAGCTCAGCTCACCCTGGGGTCAGGGCTGGCATAGCAAGTGGTTCCAACTGCAGTCCTTGCACTTACCTAAGCTTGCCTAGGCAAGCACTTTATTCTACTGAGCTATCTCACTGACCTCAATATATTTATTTATTTTTACCACACAACATATAACTTACTATCTACTATGAATAACTACCATCTCACTCTTCCTCTTGAGATCTGCTTTGCTCCACCCCCTCCTTCTACTTCTGGGAGAAATTGATACTCCCAGCTCCAAGAGCACGTTATTTAGCCTTGCCTTAGTTACTTCACTTTCTTTGCTGAGACAAAATACCTGACATAAAAGTTAAAAAGATAAAGTTGTGTTTAGCTCACAGTTTATAAAGGTTTTAGACCACAATTTTCTGGGTCCAAGGTAGGGTGGCTTGGCAGAGGGACATCTCAGAGGAAGTGGTGGTAGAAGATAGCTAATGTAAGCAAGGGAAGAGAAGAAGCCTCTCTCTGCCACTTATATTGTATTCAGGTTACCTGCCGTGGGGCAAGTGTAGTACGCATGCCCTAATCTTAGTGAGAACTAGTAAGTGGACTGATTTACTAATCATACATCCTTAATCCCAGAACTACACACTCTAGATTCAGCCACCTTTGCAAAATCCCCATCTGATACTGCACGAGACTTTAGCGAGGGAAATCTAGACACAAGTCATAACAAACATCCTGGCCTAATCAACTCACTAAGCCTTGTTAATGAATATCATGGTAGATACTGGTGGGATCTAGAATTTGATTTATACTACTTAAAAACCACTAAGTTAGCTTGTTACTGTTTCATGACTGTCCAGAAAATGCAGGATTCTTGAGTCAGAGACAAAAGACTTTATCACTAATAGAATAGCCAAAAAGCAGCATGATTTGTATGAGTTACCTTTGTAGATGATACAATATGAAGTACATGGAATCAGTGAGGCAGTGGACTTATGTCATATCTTTGGGACACTGACTTTGGGGAAATCATCACTTTATAACAAGAATTACTCAAATTTCTTTTCTTTTTCTTTCTTCTTTGTTTTTTTTTTTTTTTTTTTTTTTGAAAGAGAAAATACTTGATTGTTGAGAAATGTTTCCTGCAAACATCACATTGAAAACTCATCATGGTAGACAGCGATTTTCAGTTGGTGCTTCACAAACTTGGCACACTCAGTGAAATGTATGGGGGATGAGAGGTCCGTGGAAAAGGGACATCCCACAAGCAAATGGTCTCAGACAGTCCAATTCAAAACAACATGTCCTATGTCCTCTGAAACGTGAGACTCGAAAGGTCCCGTTGCACTTTCTGAATGTGTCTTGTAGTTAATCACAAAGGAATCTCTGGGCTGAAAATGGGGCCAACATGGCAGAATAGAAGTCAGAGATGATGAGAAATGAAGACTAAAAAAAGTTTCTAGTGAATTATGTATCAAGTGCACCCGAAGTCAGATCTGCTCGAGATTTTTTGACTTATGTGAGCTACTTACATTTTTATTCGCTATCATCTACAAATGCTCTGATTTGGCATCACAATCAGCCCTTATTATTTTGACCTTAAAGGTGGCACAGTGTGCCCATGAAGGTGAAGTTGCCCCACATCTGGACAAACAACGCAGAGCCAAGTGTGAGGATGGGAGCCCCATTACCTTCACACCACAACTGTTCTGAAACTCATTGCGTGTGCTAGAATTATCTGTCAAGTGTTTATCTAAAGCCTTGTCAGTTGTGCAAACCATAAATCATAAAACTATCTCTCTTCTAGAGATCTTTACTGGAAAAAGTTATAAATCACAGAGTCCGGAGCTACAATAAGAGGTGAAATTTGAAGCTTAAAAATTTAAAGTGGCAAAAAATGTTTTGAAGTTTTATTTTACTAGTAATTGCTTAATGTCTTTTTAAATTAATTTGTGTGTATTGTGTATATGTGTTTTAATTTCGAGTACCAATCTTATACACAGAGAGTTGACTATCCATTGTAGAAGGTGGTTATCTGGTTTCTTAGTTATAGTGCTCATTGAACATAAAGAAGATATTTAAATTAAGCATTGACTTAGAATAGACATGTGTCCATTGATAATACTATTAACTACATTAACTGTTGAAGGACAATAGAAACAGAAAGGACACATGGAGAGCTATTGTTCATCAGTATTTGAGACACCCTTTCCCAAAACAGTCAGGTAAGTCCCATGTGCTATTACACAATATTATCCTGCCTGCCTATCATGTTTTGAGTTTCTCTCCTAAATTAAAGTTGACTTTTAAAATAGATATTATGCCTGCAAAAATCAGAGGTATTTCTGTACATAGCATTTCCAAAGTGTCCTCTTCTACCTAACATGATGCTTTCCAAGTACAATCTAATAAATAGTAAGTCTTAAATTCTTAAAGCTGAGAGTAGGGCTAGCCAAATAGCTCAGCGGATTAAAGTATCCACAAGCAGGGGCAAGGGCTGGGGCCTGCCCTTCAGGCCCTGCAACCCAGGGGGCACAGTGAGACAGCAATTGAGACTGGGCATGGTGCGGCACACCTGTAATCCCAGCTCTTGGGAGGCTGTAAACAAGCACATCACTTTGAGTCCAATCTAGTAGTGAGATGCTGAAAACCCTATAGACCCTTCCCTAATATACAAAAATAAATAAATAAATCAAGCGAGCAAGCAAGCAAGCAAGCTCAGAGTGCTTGTGTCTTTATCTATAATAGTTCCTGTCACATAGCCACTGACGGTGGGTTCAAGTTAAATTTCTCTAATGGGATCATGTCAGCTGATGGCATTTACTACTTCTGACTTTCCTTTTATCTATCTTATCCCCTCAAAATTGGAGACTTGAATAATCTTGTTTAAAAAAATGTTTACTTTTGAATTTTAAGTTTATTATTACTCAAAAGAACTATGATAACCTATCTATAGTTTCAGTCTTAAATGTGTATAGCATTGCTAGCTTTGGGCTAAGATTGGGCTTCATATATAGTATGACAGTAATTTAATTTATTATCAAAATAAACATTTCAGCCAGGCATGGTGGCTCATGCCTGTAATCCCAGCACTTGGGAGGCTGAGGCAGGAGGATCGATGTGAGTTCGAGACCAGCTTGGGCTACAAAAGTGAGCTCAAGGCCAGCCTGAACTGCATAGTGAGACCCTGTCTCAGAAAGGCAAAAATTAAATAAATAAATAAATATAAAAATAAATAAACATTTCACTAAAAGACTTTACTTAAAAATCACATCTTTCTTGAAAGTGACTCTCCTCTCTTCCCAACATTTTGGTAAGCACATTTTTAAAAACTTTTAGTTTGAACCAGTCACTTCAGTTCACAGGCCTCTTCATCCTCATCATTGCTTCAGAAACATCTTCTCTAAAAAGAGAAGGAAGCTGGGCTGTATCTGATGGCTCACAACAGCATGCTCCCTATAATGCTGTCTCCAGATAGTTAATAAAATAATAAGTGATAATTTTCAGTGTTATATCTCCACCTATCTTCCTCTAGGAAAACCATGTCACAATGCAGGATCTGTGTGCTAGGCTGTGAAGCCACAAACTGAAATGCATTGGATGAGAAGCCTCTGATCTATCTGCACATGTGAACAGGTTCTCATGAGCTCAGTGTAACTCAATAAGTCAACAGCATACATGACTTTGCCTCAGTGCGATTTGTCAGCTTTCACTGCAAATCGTGAGAGGGCTTTCTGGTTAGCTCAGTGGTTTAAGCACCTGTGCAGGCAATCCCAGTCAGGCACATGGGACAGTGGTTTGATCCTCATACCCATCCTTCAGGCAGCCCAAAGCAGCCAAAAACGAACAAACAAACATACAAACAAAAACACAAATCTTGAGCACTAGCAACTAATTCTGTTAAGTACCCTCTCAGAAAAAAAAAAAAAAAAAAAAAAGACTGAGCCAGTTGTGAAAAAAAAAAATAACACCAAAGAGATTTTTTATAAGCTTTATATGGTATCAATTTATTTAATATAAGTTTGAAATATGTTACAATTTTCCAAAATGCATTTTCCACATTATTCTGTAGGGAAACTTCCTGCTATTTGTCTCAGGCCAAAGCAGCATACTCAACAATTGATCAATGGTTCAGGTTAAAGTGGATAAATCATTGAAGTTTTTAAAATATCACCCTTTGCTGTGTGCAGCAAGTGAGAAGATGGCCTGGGAAATCTGATTCCGGGAAATCAGAGGTCACTTATAAGCAAGATAATAGCTCACAGACACATTTTATCTTCCTCTATAAATCATGCTTCCTATCTGTCTCTCCCTTTGAAATAAGGCGCATAATCTTAGGATAAGATTCTTGTTTTCAATATAAAAATATGGAAAATCAGATATGTGTGTGGGTTTGGTGTGCATGTTTGTTGAGAGCTGAGGATTTTTTCTGCTATACCATCTGAAGGCCTATGACAAAAGTATTCTCCTTCTGTGATATTTTTCCTCTAGTGTAAAGGTGGCATGGAAAGTGTGAGATGCTTTAATAAGTGAGGTTCAGGGCCAGGGAGATAGTGCCATGACACAAGTACCTGCCGGGCAAGTGCAAGGTTGTGAGTTTGAACCCTGTTCCCAAAAAATAAATAAATAAAAAATAAGTGAGATTGACAAAAGTAAAGAGCATTACACCACAGACAGCCATGTGAAGTGATCAGAGGAGATCTTGAGGACCAACAGCCCAAGCTATCCTAAATCTCTTCAAGCCACTGAACCCACAGCCTCATCAAGCATGACAGTAACCAATGGCAGGGGTTAACAGTGGAAAGTGGGACAGCCTAGTAGCCTGGTGGGCTCTCCATGACCATCAAAGGCACAGAGGTTGCAGTTCTTGGGAACACAAAGGCAGCCTTCAGTGAAACAGGAAGTCCTGGCACAGGTTCTGGCTGCTATAGTATCATCAAGTTGGTCCCAGGAAGCAGCAAAGTCCACAAATGACCTGGCCTCTGAGAGTGAAAGAAGTTTTTCTCCCAAAGGCTCCACTCAATTTCTTGCTCCACCAGGATACGTAAAATCTCCTCACATTCACTTTAATTTCACTCTATAGATGACAAAAGAGCAAGAGGAAGCCAGCTGAGAGAGTGTCCAAACTACTGGACCAAAGTTTTGGAACTGAAAAACACAGCTATTGAAAATGTTAGCTCAGGGGCTGGAGGTCAAGCCCAGAGGCAGAGCGGGGACCTAGCAGGCAGGAAACCCTGGGTTTGATCCCAGACACAGCTCAATGTATAAATAAATAAGCATATACCTTAGTTATGTGCTGCAAATTTGTTACTTTTGTCTTCTCAAATAGCCATAGGAAAGGTGCTTGGAATAACGGGTAGATCAATTGAATTTTAAAAATAACAGAATATAGGGATTGCATGACAGACATATGCTTAGAATGGACAAGGCCCTGGGGTTAAAAAAAAATCTTAAAATGTGTTTTCTTTGCCATATGTAAACTGGAAGTTTAATTTTTCATTTGTCACTTTGCTATAGCTTTAAAAAATTATAAAATGTTCCACCATTCTTGCCATTCTGGGGTAATGTATAGCACTCTATTAAGCTTGGGGTTATAAAGCATTTGAAGTACCCATCTCCCATCCTGGTCCTAAAATTACTGCTATCATCTATTTGGAAACTACTTCTTTCTGATCATTTTGCTGTGAAAATAAAGCTACTATAAACTTTGAAGTATTTAAAAATACTCCCCTCATACTCTCTTACATTCTTCCAGGATGGAAGCAGCTATCAGTGAACAAAGCATAGGCTATACCTCCTTTTCCTCTTCTTTTTCTCATGTTTCAATTTGATTGTCCAACTTCTTTTAACCACTACACTGAAACATTTTTAAGAAGTATTTTCCATGTCGTTATCTTTTCTCTGGATGTAAATCAGCAATTACTGAGCTGAAAAAAAAAGTCTGAGGTCATAAATGACGGCAGACACTAATTTAATCTGTTAAAGATTAAGATTGGTTTGTGATTACAGAGTGCACCCCAGGACATTGTTCCTTATTTATATTGACTCAACTCTTCCCACCCTTCCCCCTCCCCTTTTGAATTAACAGAATTTTCCTTAGAGAAAATAACTGCAATCTTGGTAAAATTTCCAAAGGTAATCTGAAATCTTCCTAAAGTATCAGTGAAATACAAAATAATTGAGACTGTGTGTGTGCATATGTATTTTCAAGTAATTCATTAAAACAGTAAAATTCAAGTAGCAGTCAGAGAACCTGCAATAGTATCATACATCTGTTTATTTAGTTATTATTACAATGATAACAAGTTAAGAGCACTAGATTGGTCTCCTGTTAGGATGATGATCAAGATTTCAATGTGTAAATTCCACTGCTCTTAAACATTAAAAATCTATTTTCCAAAAGAGTAACAATATATAATACTATTAAGGGACAGATCTAAACTTTCAGACTTCTGATCAAAAGAATGTTTGTTCATTAGTTGAAACTAAACATTAGAGACATTTAGCTGTTGCTTACTGCTTTTCAAAAAGCACAATGTTGAAGCAAATATACAGGAAACTTTTTCTAGAGTAAATTCAACCATTGTGTACCATGTCGGTGAGAGAACCTGAGAACCCCAGATTATTATCTCCAGATCATTGTGATACACTCTGGCATATTTCAACAATCAAACAACAAACATGTATCTAGTGCATAGTATGTACAAGCCAGCACACTAAGCAACACAAGAAATACCAAGATATAAAATAGTTGGTCCTTGCCCTGCTTGATTTACCAATGTAGTTGGCAAGATAAAACATGAGCACAAAGCACTGCACTTTCAGTGGTCTCCAAAAGTAGGGACTATGTAAACTGGATTGCAAGAATCATTTCCTCTGGAACCTAGAAGTAGGGGCATCCTCAGCCATGATTAGTACTTGAATTAGATTTCTCAGTTGTAGGTTAAGTGCTACTTATACCCCAATACCTGAAAGTTTTCTAGCCAGAGTCACACCTGTCACTGTTAGTGGTTGTACTTGAAGTCATTTCATGGGCTTGTGACAGTGGGACCAGATAAATGTGTGTGAGTCTCTACATACACAACCCCACACACAAAAACCACATGTAGGGTGTTGTATTTCCTAGAAAGCTAGAAATTCAGGGCTTTTCACTCTGCATGAAGAGGAAGCTAGCCCGCATTGTCATTTATTTTATTATTATAAGACAAGCAGCTACAGTAAGAAAAATATGAAAAAAATCTCCAAATTTCACTGGATGCAGCAAAAATAGAAATACTGGAGGGAAAGATAGAAAGGTCCAGCAGAAATGGGTCTGAGGAGGCCTTCAAGTGGGGAGAAAGTTTCCTCCATTCACACTCCACTCCAACTGATGGGGTCCCCCAAGAAAACGCCTGAGCTGGGCAAGAGGAGAAAAGGAAAGCAGGGACACTTTTTCCAACACCACAAATAAATAAATAAATAAATATGTTAAATGAGAAAAAGGAACTAATTAGGCACCACTTGAAAGGCAGCGACCCTCATGGGCCAGTCAGGCTGCACTCCAGCTTGCAGGCTGCTGTTATAAGGCCAACTTCGACCAAGGCCCTTAAACTACCACTCTACGCCTGTAGACCTAAACTGCTCTAAACGTAAAGCAGGAAACCCAGTGTGTTGGTGTTCTTAGATCTGGTCCACTTCTGCAGAGGCTTGGGGAGGGAGCTTCTTGGCTTCAGTGCAGCCCTCTACTAAAGTGCCTTCCCAGTGCCCCAGCATTTAGAGGCTCTGGGAGGGGCTGTGAATTAGAGAGCACAGCACTTCCCAGCTAGGAAGGAGACTGGCCTCTGTGGCACACCCAGGGCAGTCAGGGATCTTTTACAAAGGCTTGTTCTGAAGCTCCTTTGGGCTTCAGTGGGAGAGGGTGTGGGACTGCCTGGCGCCTGCCTGGGGTGCGAACCACAGACCTGTTTTACTTACTAAGCACCTGGTTCTGCTCAGGATGGAGTGCGGGCTGTGGCGGGTCCCAGGGAAGCATGCTGCCCGATACATTTCCCAGTGTGACTTCTTGCAAAGTTTTAAGTTTGCCTAGTTCGTCCTCAAGTCCACTTGCCTTCAAGTAAAGCTCCCCAAAAGGAGAGGGGTATTTCTCACATCACTGAGGGGAGCACCAGGCGGAGTCTGGCCAGGGCTGCGGGCCAGTTAGGAACCCACCCGGAGGGAAACTAGGGGTTGCAACCTAGGTTAAGTTGAAACAAACAGACACAACAGCTAGAGAGGTTGTGGACCGGACAGAGGTGGCAGCCTTGAGTGGGTGATCTGCGCAGGCGGCGGGATGGTGGGGAGGGAAGGACTAAAGTTACTGGTGTGGGGGATTCAGGGGTGGGGAGCAGCAAGCATGGTGGAGGAAGAGGCCAAAAGTGGGAGACAGAAGAGAAGGTGGTCAGAAATCCTTCGCAATGCGTAAGCAAAACTCTCAATTCTACCTTGGTCTTCCTCAGGCTTTCCTAGGTCCTTCCACCCGAGCGGTGGAGGAGTCCTGCCCCAGGGTACCCCCACCGCCCCGCCGAGGCACCGCTGCAGACTCTGAGTGCACGCTGCCCACTCAGCCTCCCATCCAGTTTTCTCCCCCTTCCTCCTCTCAGGGCCCGGACTCAAAGAGTGGTGATCCGGGAAGTGCAGGTGCCATTACGAAAGACGCCTCCAGATTCCAGGTTCTCTGGCTGGAAGTCCTCTACGCTGTAGGCGCGGCTCTTGAGAGCGGTGGCATAGTAGTCCACAGGCTCCTCGGCAGCGTTGTCCATCCAGCTGAGACACAGGATGCGCTGGAAAGAGCGCTTGAAGTTGTCCGAGAGGAAGCCGTAGAGGATGGGGTTGGCGCAGCTGTTGGCGTAGCCCAGGATGACCGACAACTGGCTCACGGTGGCATCGTCCTGCTCGGCGAACACGTTGACGAGCTGCACCACGTAGAAAGGCATCCAGCAGATGACAAACACCATCACCACCATCATCACCATCAGGGTGATCTTGCGCTCCGAGCGCTTGCGCTGCTGCCAGCCGGCCTTGAGGGCCACCATGCGCATCTTTGCGATGATGAGCACATAGCACAGGCAGATGGCCCCGACGGGAAGCAGGAAACCCATGAGAAATGTGTACAGCACGAAGCCCACGAGCCAGCGCTGGGCAGGCTCGGGCATGAGCATGTTGCAGGCCACTGTGCCGTCGCTGTTGGCTGCCGTGCGTGAGAAAACCACGATGGGGAGGATGACGAGCAGGGACAGCACCCATACGCCCAAGTTCACCACCTTGGCCACGGTGGGGCGGCGGTAGCGGGCTGCTTTGATGGGGTGCACCACGGCCACGTAGCGGTCCACACTAAGCACAGTCAGACAGTAGATGCTGGTGAACATGTTGACGGCGTCCACACTGAGCACGAGGCGGCAGAGCAGGGCACCGAAGGGCCAGTGGCGCAACAAAGTGGAGGTGACCAGGAAGGGCACGCTGAGCATGAGCAGCTCGTCGGCAATTGCCAGGTTCAGGATGTAGATGTTGGTGGCCGTCTTCATCTTGGCATAGCGCAGGATCACGTAGATGACCATGGAGTTCCCACACAGCCCCACCAAGCACACCACGGAGTAGATGAAAGAGATGAGGATGGCGCTGCCCTGGCCCTCGCTTAAGGTCCCGTTCTGGGACGCGTTCCGCCCAGGCTCTTCCATGCTGTCCGCAGCGCCGGCCCCGGGGCCCCTGCTGCAGCCGCCTTCGCCGCAGCTGCCCGGGCTGGGGCTAGGAGAGGAGGAAGGAGAGGAGGCGGTGCCATTGGGGAACATCCCAGCCGAGGGGGGCCGATGGGGCCGCGGGCTCCGAGGCGTTTTTCTCGCGCCCCCGCCGCCTGCGCCCTCTCTAGACACCCAGCGGGTCGCCTGCAGCTCACAGCCTCCGGGCGCCTCGGGGTAGACCGCAGCGGTGGCGGAGAAAGCAGCTCCTACCAGCGCCGGTGGGGCGCATCGCCGCGCGGCTGTTTGCGCGCTGCCTCTGGCCGCTCCAGGGCGTCTGGGCACGAGGGAGCTTGGGCAGAAGCGGCCGAGGGGCTGGAGCCCAGCACGGCACAGCCATTAACTGGCGCAGCTCTGGACTGGTGAATGATTAATAGGCGCCACAAGCGCGTCAGCAACTGCGAAGAGGTGGGGGTACCCCGGTAGCCTGTTCTCCCTCCTCCCAATTGTTTCCTTCTCAGGCTCAACTAGAGAAGTACCTTAATGAGCGCTCCCTCTCCACAGCTTAGCGCGTCCCCCAGAGGGCCCGCGGCAGTATCTGCTCCCACCTGGAGGGTAGCTAGGAGCCTAAGGTGTCAGTTCTGCCCCCACTCCACCCCGTTCTTACCCAAAGCAAAGACTGAAACGAACTCCAAACACGGGTAGCAGGAGTTCATCTCAGTTTCCTTCAGTTGCCGGCCCCTCCTGTGGGGGACCCTAGCTCCTTTCCTGAAACGCCTGCTGGGACCCACCACCCGCCAGCCCTACCCTTCCGACCTGCAATGGAAGCCACGGGCCTCCTCTCCAAAGCGCTCTACATCCCGACCGACGCGAAGATGGCCCGTGCAAAGTGCGTGTGGTCCGGCGGCGCTGACGTTCTCCGGGGGCGCAGCCCAACTCCCCAAGGCTCGGGCGCAGCCCAGTGCTCACGCAAAGCCTCACGGAGTCGTGGGAACTGATCCTGAGGCGCGAGCAGGAAGAGCTGCAAGGATGCTTCAGGGAGATTCTGAGTTGCAAGGCGCACGGCTACTCTTGGCGGGCGAGGGCGTTCAGAGGTCTGCAGGAACCATTACCAACCTCTCCATAAAGGTTGTAGAACCCAGAGCCCCTGACTCCCACAGGGATATCAGCTGTAGAAATCGGGACGCGGCCAGGAGCTCATGAGGAGCCTGAGGCTCCCTCCGGAGCCTGCCAGGCACGGTATTGGAAATCCATCTAGGTGTTCACTCGCGCAAGATAAGGCTGCTCTGCTCGGAACAGCTCCGCTCGCGTCCCGGCTGTACTTTGCACCCTAGAGAGTTGGCGGCGGGGTGGGGGTGGGGAAAGGACCCTGCACAGCGGTCTGGGCCCGTGGGGATGCGCGCGCTCCTCTGCATTCCCTCGCGGCTGGCTGTGCGGGTGACCAGACCTGGCACCAACCTCAGTCAGCATCCAAGTGACGACCTTTCAGTTTTTCCACGCTCTATTAGTGCCCTTGGGGCATAACCCAGCTGTCGCTCAGAGGCCTGAATCCTTAAGACAGATACCTAAGGGGGCGGCCCCCGAAGCTTGGTGACTTCATCTAGCAATTGAAGGTTTTCAGTGAAAGTAAGAGTATGTTTTTCAAAGACCATGATTGTAAACGGATGTCTGGGACATCCCAGCATCCCGAGTTTCTAGTTGGCTTTCAGGTTGCTCCACTCAAGGGAAACACTATCTGTCCAACCCCTGAATTCTTTCCAGCCACCCTCTGTGCACTGAAGCTCAGTGTCTGCTGGCCTCAGTACATTTACCCCAACGGGGGGGACGGGGGGGGGGGAAGAAACCAAACTCACAGAAGCGAGCTGTCCCAGATAGTCTAGCAAATAGCAACGGATGAACAAAGTGAATATACAAAATAGAACGCTTAACGCCCAGCTGCCCTCTTCCAGGTAATGACTTCCACATCGGTTTTAATTCCCCAAAGTAAATATTCTCGGAAGGGAAGGAATAATTTGTAGTGTGTTGATGATACAACCAGAGGTTAAAATGAATGGCAATCGCCTCGTAGGAATGAATGTGTGTGACGACACTGGATTAGTAATAAGAAAAGCGCTAGGATGGAATGTAAAACTTCATATGGCTGAAACTGTTTAATTCTTAGCTTTATATAAATGAAATTTGTCTACTGTGGGACAGGGAGTTATTTTAGTGATGTTTCTTTTTGTTATAAACATACAGCGCCTACGGAGAGGAAACAATGAATGTTCCACAGGTTAAGCCCCACCTCAGTAAGAATCGCCCATCCCCCAAGAGCATTTATTAGCCTGGCTCCACAGTACCTCACATCCCGCTGCCACTCCTAGACTAACACTTCTGGGGGTTGGCATATTAACAGTCATCATTCAGAGGCCTTCACTTGGAGCAGAGTGGCTCTAGGGGAAGTGGGTGATGGGATTTGGTAAAAGGTAGTTTTGTCATTAAAATTCCATTACACTCCCTCTGTAGTTCATGTGAAAAAAATATCCTCAATTAAGTTGTAGCTCTACATACAAAATAGAAACACTTAAAACCCCACATGAGCACGGCCTCTCTGCTTGTGAATTGGTTCCTAGGAACCAATTTATCTATTAAAAGAGATTGACTATGAGATAGCACTTTGCATCCACTAAAATGTCTGTAATACCTTTTAATAACAGAAAATAAATGGTAGAGAGGATGTGGATAAAGTGGAAAGCTCATAAATTGCTGGTGGGAGTAAAAAGTGGTGCAGTTTGAGTAAAAATGTTGATGATTCCTCAGAAGGCATAAGACAGAATCAGCACATCATCCAGCAGTGTCAACTCTCTTCTTTACTCCTTAAAATTGAAAAAAAGCATGGGAACAATAACTTGCATGTGGGTGTTCTACTAGCCCCTAAATGAAGCAACCTAAATACCAATCACTTCATAAATGAACAAACAAACAGTGATTTATCTGTACAATGGACTGTTATTCATTCTTTAAAAGCACTGAAGTGCGGGGACATGCTAAAATAGAGATGAGCCTTGTGGACCTCTCACAAAGGAAGGATACCAGATACCAAAGGTCTTGCGTTGCATGACTCCCCATATGTGATAGGCTCAAGTGAGGCAGACACACAGGGGCGGACAGCAGATTAGTGATTGCTGGGGTGGAGGAAAAAGGGAAATGGGGCAGAGCTACTCATTGAGCAAGACGTGTATTTTTAGGTGACAAAATGTTCTGGAGTTAATGATGATGGTTGAAGAACATTGTATCACCCCAAACCTCTCTGAGTTGCATACTTTAAAGGGCTAACAGTAAGAATATTATCTAAATTTTACTTTACTTAAAAATTGATTGAGACATACAATGTTAGTAAATCTCTTTAGCTATGTTGTGTCAATGTATCTGTGAAGCAAACTATGAGCGAGCAAAAGACACGAACAGGGTGGCCCTTCTGGGATAAGCTGTATGTGGACTGGAGTTGCAGCTGTTTTTAAATTATAAGAAGATGAGGAGCCCAGTTAGGAATTTCACCTTCCCCTGAGATGTCATGCAATGTAAATATTTCCTCAAGAAATGGGGAAAATTAATATAGGCTTGGTATTGCAATAATGCTCAGAGACCACAGCTTGTGAAAAGTCAGCACTCCACCTCTTCTGGTATCATACTGAAAACTTTTATTGCTATTTTTTAATTTTTTGTTGTTATCTTTGAAGTCTTGACCTGTTTGGAAAGGGATTTTTTTTTCTGCTTTCAATATACTAGTCCTCCCTCTCTCCCTGCTTTGGTTATCATCTTCCCTGTGCCTTTATATTGGGAACATTTCTAAATAGAACCAAGGAATATTTTTCCAGGAAGGAAGGATTTCAAAGTGCTAATTGAGGAAGTTCTGGACTCTTAAGAAGTAATTTTCCATCCACAAACTGTTCTCCTTTGTGCTATCCTGGACCATGTGCATGCTCTGGTTATTGCATTGAACCCATTGTACTATGTGTGCGTGTGTGTGTGTGTGTGTGTGTGTGTGTGTGTGTGTGTGTGTGCTTGTGTGTGTACTTGGCTGTTCCACCTTATAAATCTGTGAGCTTGTTGAGAACAAGAGCTATATTCTATTTATCTTTCTGTCCTGAGAACTTCACACAATATCTGAGAAATCACTCCCAAATCTCCTTATTTTGTTTTTTTCAAGGCATCCCATGAATAACACCTTTTTCTTTTTTTTGCTTATAAATCATAGGTGCAAATACATAAACTATGGGCTTCTTATAAGAAAGGCTTGAATGTCTGTGTGAAGCCATCATCTGTAATAATTTCTTCTACACTTTTATATCATCCAGAGCAATGCCAATTTGCATGTTCTATATCAACAGTTATTATGCTGATGATTCATTCATTAATCATCCTTGGTCTTAAATTTCTTGGCAGAGAAAAGGCTCTGGAAAATGGGTGGTACATGCTTTAGTAGCTAATGATGGTTATTTAATAGCACCACACCATGTGAAAGCCATTATACATTGACGATCATTTCTTTTTAATTGCAGTCCCGAATCTCAGTTGGTTTGGTGAAATTGTAATTATCAGGTCCACCAAATCCGCTTTTGTTGAAATCATTATTAGTGTGCTTTTTCCAATCAAAACTGGTGGTAATCCTCAAGTGAGCTCTTCTATGCCCATAGTAAAGGGCTAGTTGGAGCCAACGATTAAAGAGGACACTTCCTGCAACATATTTTGCAGGGGTATCATGTCATAAACACCTGTCTGGGCAGATGGGACCAAGCTGGGTAGAAGGGGCAAGCACGACTCAGCACTGTGGCCCAAAGTAGAGAACGTAGCACTTTAGGACCATCTGCCACGAAGCAGCTAACATGATAGCAGACTAATGAGAGGGTTTCTGAGTGCAAAGTGACTACAGGGCTGAGGAGGAGCCCTAGGCTTCACTTCCCAGCGATGTCCAATCACTTCACAGCAGCCTTGGCTGCCTGGCATTCAGTTCATCACCAATCTCAGCAAATTCTCCTGGGCCTGCTGATTTTCCTATTGCCTCTTCTGTGAGACAGCAGGATACAGTCTTGTCTGTGTTTTCAGAAAAGACATATTTACCATAACCGTGTACATCTGTCCCTATGAATCCTCTGTTGCTAAATACTATTTCTAAGAACAAGAATTCAGCATTCATTATTGTTAATGGATAAATAAAAATAGAACAAAAGTGGTTACTTGCATTGATTCAGATGTTATCTGCATTACTTTTTTTTTCATTACTTTAAATCATCCTGCTCAGCAACACATTCTTCTGTAGTAATGTCCCTGTTAGTTAATAATTATAAGATAGTACATCATTTCAAAAATTTTGTCAAGATCTGTTTTGGCTTCATAGCAGAAATCAAACTGATGATTCCAAAGTAAAAAACAAAACAAAACAAAACAACAACAACAACAAAAATAACTTCATTTCTGTTTCATGTGATGCCTCAGTTCATGCTTGAGTTTCAGCAGAACATTTAAATATTTACAGCAAATCACCTATTCCTTGTGATATCGTTGTTCTTTTGCAATGGGCTATATCTGTCAATCAGCTCCACCAGGTGAAAAAGAACACGGACCTCTGCTCAGGGCTGCATAGGGAACAAAAGCCAGTGTTATAGATTAAGCTATAGATGTAGGCCACTCACCATTAAGGTCCTACCCCTTCGTTCCAGTCCTAAATTTACTGAGGCAGGAGGAATCTACATATGGGTTCCACAAACCCAATCACTGTTTTCCATAGATGCAAAGTGGCTGAGTTTTCCTTTTTTTTTTTTTCTAGTTACATTGAAACTCTTCTGTGCTAGGTGATCATGATAACAAATTTTGAGAGGGCTATAAAGCTGAAAGATTAGAAATGCAAAATTCTGGGTGGGTTTGTGGATTCTTGGGTCACAAGCTCACTTTCCCCTTCTGGGGCCAGGTAGCCTTGGGCTGACCAAGGATACAATGATAGGTCCAGCCCCTCCTCTGCTTTCTCCACATGACATGGAACAGCATTATTTATTGGCATCAAGGAATGTACTGTGAAACAGCATGAGTTCTTCCCTGTCAGAATGAGCATTCACACGACAGCATAGTCTAGTTGCAGACACTTGGCCCATGGTGACGGTAGAAAGTCATTACCTTTTGTTGGGTTCATGAATCAGTCAAGACTTCACTGATTCTAGAAGTAAAACTCAGACTATAGAGTATATAATTAGGATGGCCCTAATTCTACAATTAAATATAGTTGACTTTGTCCCTATTTTTTTGTTGCAAGAAAGTGGAAGTTAATTCCACTGTGTATGAGTAATGTGTGCTTTGTTCACACATTAATCATCATTAATTTAACAATTATTTATTGAGTGTCACGAATGAGGTAAAAAGAGAGTAAGAGATACATACTAATGTACTGAGATCACATTTTAGCGGGACATTCAAGAAGAAAAGCAGGGATAAAAGGCTATGGCATGCTGGAGAAGGCATATATCTGACGGCATTTAGACCCAAAATGAAGAGTGGAAGGTGGTGTTGACATAGCTCTCTGAAGGAAGCAAAGGGCAAAGAGCTTACATCCAAGAGTTTTTTCCAGCCAGAAGCAGCAGCACATGTGAAGCCACCATGTTTCTGCAGCTGTGGAGATCAGGCACATTGTACAGTTAAATTCCATCTTCACTACCCCACTTTCCTGTGCAGCTAAAGTCATAATTTAGAGAACACTTCTAGGTCTAAATAAGTCATGACCTTTTCAATCAGCACACCAATAGGGGACACATGAAGGTTTTGATTTAGCAGTGTCCTTGACTACCAGGCAAGGCTCTGAGCCTGTGACCCCACCTAAATCACATTCTTAGAGACACAAAGCATCCCTACTCAGCAGCCCCAGGTTGACTTTTAAGACCAGCATGAGTAGACTACTCGATGGGTACCAATACTTCTGGGCCCAAGCGGGATTTCTTCTTCTGTTTAGGGGAGGCTGAGGCAGCTGAGACAAGGACTTGGCTGTGGAGGCTGAGAGCCTGGCCTGCTGCCCAGGAGGCTGCTCACTGTGCAGTGAGCGGTAGGCTGGAGACGGGCTGCTGCTCGGAGCAGGTTGCATGGCAGAGCGCTTGAAGAGTGCTGGGAGTGTGAACCGGGCTTTGTCTTCCTAGGTCATAATAAAGGTAGGATGACAGGATATATTTTATGTCATAACTTATAAGCTTGACATATAACTGGCAAGGTAAGTCAAGCAAACAAAATAGTTGGGTCTTGGAGAGAACTTCAGGCATCAGTGTTTAATCCAGGCCATTGGGATGGTAGAGAGAGTGTCACACCAACCATGGCATTCTTTCCTAAAATAAAACTCTGATCACAAGTGAAATTTTTGTTTTCTTCTAGGCAAAAAGCAAAGTATTACATACAAAACAGTTGTTACAGAACGCACACATGCAAGCACACATACACATATCGTATATATCTCAAATGAATATACATGTGCATAGTACTGAAAGCATAGTGACTAAGATATTAACAGCAGATATCACCAGACACTTGGGCTGTGGAGAGTGTCTTTACCTTCTCATAGAGAGTTTCTGATTTTTTTTCAGCCATGGCTGTACATTGTCTTTTAAATAAGATAAAGCCAGTAGAACCTTTAACCCTTTTTACCAAAAGCAAAGACACCAGGCCATAAGTGTTTGCCCTATCAAATGAGGCATCTGCTGGTTTATATACTTCTTAATTATTTTTACTCTCAGAAAATTCTAATAGATTTATTTTAAAAATTAACATTATGATGCAAATTAAATAGCAAATAAAAAGTCCCTGGCAGGAAGGTGGTAAAAGAAACTGGAAAGGGGCTAGAGTGGCCTTTTATTTTCTTGGCAGCTCCTGTCTCCATGGAGAGGTGACCCCTGGAGGATGCTTGAGTTTGCACTGGCCAGCTCTTGGAATTGGTTAGGTAAAGTGCAAGAAGCTGTTTGTGAAAAGACAGTGTTATACTTTAGTACCAAACTCCTGGGTTATATTTTCCTTTTACTTAACCTTATGCAGGTGTTTGATCTCTTTGTGCTTTAGTTTCCTCATTCATCAAATGAAGACAATACTGCGTCTATGTGACAGGGTTGTTAAGTGGAACAAACACAGTAAAGTGTTTTGAAAATTGCCTGGTATGTCGTAAGCGTTATGTAAGTATTTAAACTATTATAAGATAATTCACAGATTATAGATTACAATGTACCGTTGTTTTTCAGTTAGTCAATAGAATTTAAGGTATCCATTTTTGTCTTTTGCTCAAAAACTTAACACACTGGGCAGTCAGTTATCGTTCTAAGAAGTATTCACTGAACAGTTGCTGTGCATTTCTTATCCTTTCACTTTCCTCCTGTCTATACAGCTGGATCTGTAGCTGAACGTGGTACACTATGTTTGGCACATGACATACTTCTGGCTAAAAGAATTCTACAGTGATAAACACTTCTGTTGGAATCATACCAAACAGTCCATTCTGTTGGCATCCTAAGGAATCTAACCCCTGTACTCACTGAGTCAAATGACCTAATCATAACTGTTATGGAAGCACAGCTTGAGTTTGGTGTAACATTTCTCTTTGCTTTGGTTTCCTACGTGGCTCCCAAGATCACAAGCTGACAACCACAGCTGGAAAGTGCGTCCATATTCTCTAAGTGTTACCCCACTTCCTGCAAACCATCACCCAGATCCCCACCTACAAATAAGAGCAGAAGGAAGACAGAAATTACTTCCTTAAGAGGAGCTTCTAGAGTACTATTTTCTTCACCATGGAAATCCACCATGGAAGTGGATGCTTACATTGACAATCAAATGTGGGAGCTTCTACAAAACCACCTTGAGAATGTGGCAGTGCCCTTTTAGGTTTAGAGAAGACACAGGTGAAGCTCAATTCTATACCAAAAAATTTAAAGGTGGACTAGAAGCTGGAACTGCTCTGGGTGGTGGAGTAAACTCCTTAGGGGTGGAGGATGGAACATTCAGCCACGTAGGTAGACAGTTGGGAGCCCCTGAGACATCTCTGCAGCAAGTCTGTGCAGCATCAGGTTAGCTGAGTGGGGAATTGGGCAGGGGAGAAAAATGTGAGTTTGCTGGGCATGCCCAGGAAACGATAGAGTTGGGGTTCTCCAGCCAGGAGCAGAAGTGATGGTGGCTAAGCTTCTGGAGGATTCTTCCAGAGAAAGCCCCGACAGAAGCCTTGAAATGTACTTCATCACTGGGGTAAAGAAAATCTTTCTTGGCTGGGGATGTTCTGCCTCTCCCCTACAGAAGGAAAAGGCAGAAGAAGGAGTGCGGAGAAGTGAAAAGTAAGATAAAGATATTAAAAAATCAAGCATTTCCCCTTCATTACTATTCAGGGACAAAGGACATTAAATTGAATGAGATAGTCACATTAAAATTTAGAAAGGATTTTTAAAAAGAATATCTGAAAATGAGACTATTAGGATCTGAAATTGAACAGCAAAACCTATGATCCATGTATGCTACGTACTTTCTGCTCACAGTTTTAGAATCTTTAACTTTTCTAACTGCACTATTATAGAAGTGTCTACTAACTACACATTTTAAGTTAGAAAACCAAGGCACAGAGAACTTAAAAAGTTGGCTCTAGTCATAAACCTTTAAACCTCAAAGCCTGGATTGGATTCCAGCAATCTCATCCAGTTTGTTCCCTTAATCGCTGCTTACTTCTGTGATTATATCTCCCCTGGAACTCATTCAAAGAGTTATGTTAATGCTAAGAAATTACACAAAGAGCAAATCCAAGTCATTTTCCTATTTCTTGTACATCTCATTGTATCCAACACAATTTCCTCCATTTGCCTCCTTTACTTATGTTAACTACTTACTTAAAGTAACAAAGTCATCCCTAATTAGAAGTTCAGAATAAACTTCAGAAAAAAATAACCATAACAAAAGGTCACTTAAAAATATTTTTATGCCAAAGAAACTGCAGTTTTTTTATCACTGTTTGCAATGGTATCTCTCGGGCGCTTTTGCTGCTTTGTCCCAGTGCTCTTGTCATTCCTTACCCTTTGCTCCACCTTAGTCTGAATGACCCTCCACGCAGGTGGACAACAGAGCCACTGCACAGAGAAGGTGAGAGAGAGCAAGGGCTGCTCTGAAATTTGTACTGACTCTGCAAGATTACAGCTGCGGTTTGTTCCCTGGAAAGGCCAAGTGCTGCTGAGCAAAGTCAAATCAATTAAAAGAATTCCCCTCCCCCAAAGCAAGTGCTTGCACTTTCCAAGCGGTCTAGGGGCTTTCCACTTGGATGTGCCTTGGCTTGACTGACATTTGGACGAAAGATGATCACCTACAGGTGCCAGGTTCATTGAAGGAGGGGCAACATTCCTTCCTAACTGAAACTTTATGTCTCTATTCTCTAAACAGTTCAGGAAATTAGCATATAGGAATGCCCTTGCTGCACATCCGGCTAGAGCAAACCAAATATTCTATGTTAAGTATTAAAAATTTTTGATACAAAGTTTTGAATAATTTCTGTCTTTTCCCTCCAAATGTAGAGATTAAAAGACTAGATTTTCCTCCTGCAAAATGTCACCATGTATTCTCCTAGAAAAATTTATTCCATTCTATTAATGAAAACACATACTCTTAAAATCCACCAGGGGGAGATTTTAACATGGAGAACTTCAAAAGGCAAAGTTTCAGGTTTTGCACTGTTGTATTTCAGTTGACAGCTGGAATAACTTAAATTTTGAATTTAGCCCTGATGATATGGTTTGCGTGTAGCTATAGCTACTGAAGCTGTGGCAGCACTAATAAAATGTGAACTTAGGTACTAGGAAGAACTGGTGAATTATCACCAGGACTTGCCAGACAATGCCTGGGGTAGGTGTATGTGTCTACAGAAAGAGAGGAGTGAGGTGTGGAAGGGACCAAATATACGTCTTCAGGTGGAGAAAAGGATAATTTCAGATCACTGCCATTATGTGCATTGTTGGTAACAGTTGGTTAACAGGTGCATGAAAGCTTGATTTGGCTTCCTGGGAGGCTCTCACTCTTAGAATACCGATGAGATTCTTTGTTTGAGTGATTCAAAAAAAGAAAGAAGGAAAAAAGTAAGAGGAAGAAAGCTAAGAGAGAAAGAAAGAAAGAAAGAATAAGAAGAAAAAAGAAAGAGAAAGAAATCTTGAAAGTGTATCTAAGGGATAATTTTTGAGCCCATTGCTGCTTTATTTGAGAAGGTACTTAAATATTTGAATCGCTAACTTCACTGTAGTCCATTACATTATTTGTTTGTATCAAACAAGAACTAGATACCATCAAAATCCCAACAAAGTTTTAGAGGAGAATTAATCTGTAGAAAGGTTTTTGTGATATAATTTGGAATACTGAACCTTCTCCTAAGCTTCTTTAAGTCCTACTAACACGTACTTTATTATTAATTTCCAGGAAAACACTCAGATATCTATTACTTTTCCTCCCGGAATCAATAAACAGGATGAAGAGGTCATTGACACTTGTTACGATTTGGATCTAAAATGTCTCTGTCTCCCAGCGGCCAGCTGAGGGCCTTTTGGGAAATGACTGGCGCATCATGGCCCATCACTGGAGCGGCTATGAGGAAGTAAGGCCTCCTTGGGGACCACGGACCACAGTGTGAATCACAGGGATGGGACTAGGGGATGATATGTGTCCTCAGCCCCTTCCTTTCTGGCTCTTTCCCCTCTGCATCTTGACTTCCTCGAGGTGAGCAGCTCTAAGGCACCCACCTTCTGTGCCACTCTGTTCTGCCTTCCCACAGGTCCAAGAAAATGCAACCAGCTGCCCATGGACTGAATTTTTGAAACTGGTTTGTTTCCCTGAGTGTCATAGTCAGCTTCTATATTACTGGGACAAAATGCCTGATGTTCTAAACTTAGGCAGGAGAGATTTGTCTTGGTTCACGGTCTCAGAGAGTTCTACCCACGATTGGCTGAGGCCAAGGCAGAAAGAGCATGGTAGGTGGGGCTGGTGGAAAACATTGCTCAACCTATGGCAGGCAGGAGGCAATGAGAGCAGGAAGGCAATGTCCTCAGGGCTCCACCTCATCGCACTGGCCTAGAGCTCCTAACAGCACATGTACACAGCTACCCCACGATCCAAACACCTTCCAAGGACCCCACCGAACACATGAACATTTGGGGATACCTAAGGCCTAACCCATAACCCTGAGCGATTTTGGCATAGGAACCAAAAGGTGATTAATAGCATTGGCCCTAGCACAATAACTTCCATCTCTGCCCTATCCAAAGGTGTATGCTTGGAATAGAAATGATTCAGTCTTTTCCAATAATTAGTGCAACTTTCTCCTTTTCTTAGGTCAATATATATCCCTGTTCTCATACAGTATAGCCCTACTTTGGTACTAGAATGGTTTGAGGCTTGTGTCATTTGTTATTTGACATATTTTGAGACAAAAATTTTATCTCAAAAAATGTTCGTTTGGTATTTGATGAACAAGTTGGAACATGTAGGCACCAATTACTTCATGACTTGCTGTACTTTCCAGCCTAAATAATTTGTTTAGTACTTGGCGCTTTCAGTTCTCATTGTATCTGCAAGTGCCAATTAGCCAGGACTTCTGAGGTATCACCCTATAGCATACAAACCAAGTAGAGCCCTTATTACAACATAAGAGAATATTTTTCTTTCGATGATAGCTAGTATCCACATCTCCCCCTTTTCCTCCCTAGCTCACCTATGAAACAGGCTGATGCCTTGCTTCTGTAAAGTGTGTGAATAACTCCCTGGCTTGTTCTCTAGGGGTTGAGAGGATATGGTTTGAAAGGAAATGGATAATTGAAAATGAAGAGAGGCCTGAAGATATCATGAGTTTGGAGACACAGGAAAATTCCATGGATCACAAGAACAGAAAGTGTCTATGCACTGCTTCCTCCAGAGTGCTGAGACTATGACAGGCTATTGAAACTAATGGCAGCTGGCTTGGTTATAGGTCAAGGGCAACAAGTTGGTTGGTGTGGAACCGGCAGAACGGTGCACAGTGGAAGCCTCAGTATAGATATTTTTCTAACCAGTGTGGAGAGATGAACGAGGCGCAGAAGAGTCAATAGGAGTTGTGACACTAAGGAATACCCTTGAAGCTTGACATAATCTTGAAAAACATGGATCACCAGAATGGCCAGGGGCACTTTAGAAAATATATTTCTTAAACACAAGCACCAATTCTTCCAAATAGCTTGTTTCATTGTGTTTCCACATTTGTTCTTCAGACTGTGGAGCAGCTGAGCATCCACTGCTTCTCAGCTTAAGTGTTTCTTCTGACTGCACCGAGCAGTCCTGACATTGCACATTTCTGCCAGGACCCTTAGCCTCCTTGCTTCATTGTCCGTGTCTACCATGACCCAGGAAGCCCTGACCACTGACCAATTCACCATCTGCCTTTTCCAACTCACAGTGCAAGCTGCTTGGGGACAGGGAGAGAAAGTCCACAATAGCATGGGATTGTTCCTACCATAAGTACTACTTTTTTTTTTTTTTTCAAATTCGTGCCATGATCTTTTCTGGCAAACCTTGGATCCATCCATACAGTTTGCTCTGCTATTGTTCACAACTGCTTTTTTAAATCAGTGCCACTTCTTTCAAGTAAGTTCCTTCATCCTAACCCTTTCCTTAACTCGATATGGTTGAACCTCAGGTCTTATTTTAGAGAAAAAATATTTCATCTATGAGGTAGAACCTTGCTGCGTTTGATTCCCTCCAGTCCACAAACTTATTAGCATCCAACCTCTCTCTTCCTTTTCCCTCTTGTCTTATTAGGAAACATTCCTTTTTAAGGTAAATTCCCCCCCCACACACACACTTAGATCCAGGTTTCTCTCCTTCGCAAAATAGCCCCTTTTCCTCTGCATCTTGCTTTGCCTTTCTATATGATCCTCGCCCTTAACATAAACTAAGTTACTGATTTGCTAAAGATTTTATATACATTTTATTTACTTCTCACAAACATATGCAGGGGCTATTCCTATCACCATTTAATCAATGAAAACAATGAAGCACAGGAAGATTTTTTAAAATTAAGGTCTACAGCTAATAAATGAAAACTTCCAGTTCAGTTATCTATGTTTCATTAAATATTATGTATTGACATGTGGTGATGGTGGGGGTAAGGCGCCTTTTATCTTAGAAACATCCCACAGTTATCTTGACCCCATGTCCTTTTGATTTTCCATTTCATGTCATTTTTCTTCTATTCTAGACCTGTAATCCTCTGGAAAGATAACTCATCACTTACTGTCACTTACTTATTATCAAACTGCTCTTATTGAGGTCATCCTCTTCTCTTGGTTCCTGATACAGTTCCCAGTGAAACTTTGATTTAAATTTGATTGCCATTGTGGCAGCGTTGGCGTGTGGAGACTTGACGAGGTGATTAAACCCTCAAGAGGGATTAATGCCTTTCTCAAGGGAAATGATTTCCTTTGCCAGAAAAGATGGCTATAAAATGAGCCTGCTCCCACATCGTATTTTCCTCTTCAGGCACCTGCGTGTCTGCTCCCTTCCCGCCATGAATTAAAACAACCTTGCTACAATCATGTTGTTGGATTTTCTAATCCCAAGAACCATGAGAAAAAATAAACTCATTTCTTTATAAGTTACCCAGGTTCACCAGGCGCAGTGGTACATGCCTGTAATCCCAACACTTGGAGGCTGAGGCAAAAGGATTATTGAGAGTTGAAGATCAGCCTGGGCTACAAAGCAAGCTTAAGACTAGCCTGAACTGCATAGTGAGACCCTGTCTCAAAAAAAAGTTACCCAAGCTGTAGTATTTTAATATAGCAACAAAAAATTAAGACTAAGACAATTCCCAGATAAGTTAATACAATTCAGATATTAACATTGTAATAATACTCTCTCCTTTTTAGTAGTCTCCCCTTGATTCTTCTTCCTCCTCCTCCTCTTCTTTCTTCTTCTTCTTCTTCTTCTTCTTCTTCTTCTTCTTCTTCTTCTTCTTCTTCTTCTTCTTCTTCTTCTTCTTC
>PVJA010013605.1:16244-49170 GCA_004027025.1 Myocastor coypus | reverse complement strand
AAAAAAAAAAAAAAAAAAGCTTAATTACAATGCATGAAACGCAGAGCTAGATTGGTGAGATGAGCTTTAGGAGGCTTAGATCAATAGCCTGCAACATTACAAGCTTCACTGGTGGCCCACTGCAATTGCAGAACCTTTGACTCTGTATACATCTGCTTCCTCTTAGTCCAAAGAGAAGAATTTTTTTTCCTTTCTTCTTTTTTTTTATTTTTCTTTTCTTTCTTCTTAGCAACATCAATAGGGAGGTGGGTCATGCCACACACTGTGCTCTGTAGAACTATTGTGAGGACAATATGCAATGTATCAACTTTTTAAAAAAGAAAGGGGAAAAGAAAAGAAAAAAGTAATGTTGATTAAATGTGTTAATGTTTAATTGTTTGATCAATCTTATATACCTATATGTATTAATCTAAACTGATCTGATGGTGAAAATATGTACTATAACCATTGTTAAACTTGTACAATAAAAATATTAAATCATAAAAAAGATATAACACGTCGATATCTTCTGGCCTCCATGATTTCTCCTGAGTAATTTATATGTTAATTGTATAAGGTACCATTCGAAATGCTGTTATTCTTATCTTACTGTTTGGTAAAATTACTTTTTTGATTTGATATTCAATAGTTTTGTTATGTGGGGTCTGTTTGTGGAGCTCTCTATACATATAATCTATTTGGAGTTTGATCTTCCCAGTATATAGTTCAGTAAATCTGAGAAATTCTCTCTTTTTTTTCTTAATTTTATCTATCTTCTCTATTTCTGGTCCTCACTTCACATTGGATATTGATGCATTTGATGGTATCTCATATTTCTTTGGTATTCTGTCTATTTTCATTCATTCTTTTATCTATGTGTTTATCTACCTATTTAGAGACAAGGCCGCACTGTATAAGGCAGGTAGGCCTTAGGCTCTCCACATAGCCCAAAATAGGCTCAAATGTGATCCTCCTGCTTCAGGCACCTGAATGCTGGAACTATAAGCATAAGCCACCAAGTCTAGCATCTACGATCACTCTCCAACGTTACTACATCTTTTTTTGAAAGTTTAAATCTATTGTTAAGTTCCTATATGTTTATTTTACTTTTTACACTTTTAATTCGTTGTTTGCATTGCATGATTTTTTCTTTATTAACATTTCCAATTTATGAGATACTAATAGCATATCTCACTTTGTTTTCATTTTGGTTTTTATTAGCTTTTAACTTTTTGTAACAGTTACATTGAAGGAAGTCTTTTCCATTTTATCTAATACCAGATCTTTCTTAAAGACTGTAATAGTCCCTGCTTTTCTTTATAGTGGTGGGCCATATTTTCCTATTTCTTTGTATTGATTTTTCTCTTTTTTTTTTTTTTTTTTTTAAGCTGAAACTTCTACTGTGGCACCCTTCTAGAGCTTATTATTTTTATTTGCTGCTCATGTTAATGAAATTTGTCCTCAGTAAACATAATATTTGGTATGCCCACAGGTACTCTGAGATAAGGTGGTCTGCCAGGTTTCTACTTTTTCTTTCCCTTGCCCCACCCATACACTGCATGTAAGCCAAACACCCTGACATCCCTGGGCATTTCTTTCCACTTCTCCCTACACCTAAAATATTCCCAGTACCATGATCACTTATTTTTTTATGTTATACAGATCTTGGTTCAAATGTTTCTTCCACAGAAAGTCCCTTTCTGGCAGATCTATCCAAAATAATAGTCCCACTTCAGTTTGTTTTGTTTTGCTTTGCTTTGCTTTGTTTCACAACACATTAGAAAGTGGTAATGTGCCATTCATTATCCCTATTATTATTGCTGTTATTATTATTGTGTTGTATCCATCTCATACAATAGAATTTGATTCAAAAATTGTAGCCTGGAGACTGAGGATGTATTTTAGTGGTAGAGCATTGCCTAGCATGTACAAGGCCCTGGGTAAATTGTTAGAAAAAATAGAAGATCAGAATATGCCTGCAAATTCACTGCTAAGCCATTTCTCCAAAACAAAGCACAAAGCATACAGTAGATACTCACCAAATCTTCTTACAAAAATGAATGAATGAAGTGAATACTGGCTCCTTACAGTGCTCACAATTTGCTACAAATTGCTTCAGATATTCCACATGTAACTATAGGATTTAATGTTTGCCATGCTGTATTTTGTACTTTCTTTAGTCCCAATGTTTGTATTGCATGCTGTATATACCTTTTGGAATGGTAATGTTTATCTTGTGCTTTTGAACATAGGAAGTGTTTACTTTTTCACTTGTACAGGGGCTCACAGTTAAAACTTTGCCTTGGATCTGGGAGGAGACTTGGGATGTCGAATTTTCAGCAAAGCTAAAACTGCTGGAACTTTGGCAACTCTTACAGATGAATTAAAATTCTTTTAGCATAAAGGGATGTGCATGAGTCTTTGGGGACTAAGAAGCATAATGTTATCATTTGTGTCTGGTTGTTCCCCTAAAGCCTCATGCAGTCATGGGGTGGACTTCTGGAGCTTGCCATTAACTCATGATCCACTGGAATTATGGTGTCAGTGCTGCTGGGATTATGGACACGAGAGCTACACCTGGTCTGGAGTGGATGGCCTGAATGCAACCAAGGGAGAAAGGCATTGGAGCCATTATTGTTGCTACTGCTCCCATTTGCTCTTCCCGTTTTGCTGTTTTCCCCTGCCATGAATGGCTGCCCTCTACAATGTGTCACTCTGCCTTGGAGTCACCTAAGTATGGACTGAAACTGTGGTGAGTTGTAAAGTCAAGTTATATGTAAATAATTTACTCTGATTACTTCTCTGTAACCTTACTGCCTTGTGAAACCACAAGAAGGCACAGTGTGCCTTAGAAAAGCCAACAATAGTCTAAAAATGTCATACAAGCCAAAGTTAAGTTCAGCTTATTCCAGCTTGCAAAAACTGACAAGTTTGTTTGTTAAACAGGATGTGGTTTTTAGCTTTAAAACCTCTATACTTCTTTTTTTTTCAATTTTTATTTTATTTATTTATTTTTTCTTGTTTCAGAACCTTTGTTTGTTTATTCACTCATTTTTATGGCCGGCTCAGCCTGCCCCGACAGCAAAGCTGGCGCAGCATGTGGTGCCGGGGATCGAACCACGGTCCCTGAAGCCGCCCAAGCTTTCCTAAGCAGGCGCTTTAGACCACTGAGCCATTCCACCGGGCCCCAAAAACCTCTGTACTTCTAAGGTCCACTGCCATTTTGTCCTTTCCTGCCAGGGCCTGGTAATAAAGGCTCATTCATAAATTTTAATTTGAACCCTGGTCTGATTTCCATGTTGAGAACACATAACAGAAATCTCTACTAGCCATGAGGTAAATAAACCTTTCCTTTCTTAATTCTGAGTATCAGATATTTGTCCCAGCAATGAAAGAAAAGTAACCAAGACAAGGGGTACACATGAAGGACCTACAGACCAACGGTGAAATTGTCCCAGATCACAACTTTTTACAAATTGTTAGCTAGAGGTAGGCCGTATATCCATGTCTCACTTCAAGAACACTGAGAAATGTAGTCCATCTACATTTCCTGGGAGAAGGAGCCTTACACTTTAGCAAAGGCAAAAGACTGTGCTACACTGCTCTTCCTTTACTCACTTTCTGATATATTTAAAAGACACCTGATATTTCTCTGTCACAAAGCCTGATAGAAGTCTATGAAATTGCTTGGAGATCAGGCTTTCAGAAAAATTATATTGAGTAACATGAAATTGCTATTTTTTTGGTCTTCAAATATCTAAATCAGTAATTCCAAAGACCAAATTTTAAAGCACCTCTTTAGCAAATGGACTGTTTAGTAGAGTATCTCATACAGGTGAATTACACACTGTTACACAGAATTTAGCTATTTCCAACTTGCTTTTTTTCTGATGATCTTAAGCCTTATTAGATAATTTAAATCCTTTCCAGGAAGAAAACTGAAGAGCATAGAGTTTTATGGACTACGAAATCATGGAGCCCGTGGGAAATTAAAAGTTGCAGGATAGCTCACACACAGACCTCCACTCAGGCTTAGGATGAAGTTGTGTTAATGAACAGCAGGTCTTCAGCTCTATACCAATTAAGCAAACATTTGTTCGGCATCTACTATGTACCAGGCACATAGTGCAAGAGCCAGACACAAAATGATTGCTTTATTTGAGGAGCTCAAAGACTTGCAAGAAATTCACAGTCAGTTGTTTTGGAAATATGCCTTTGGCAGTTTTCAGAAGACAAGGCAAGACATGAGAAAAAAAATGCATCTGGGAGTTGATTTTAATAGCCCAGACAAAAGGTGGTGCCATTCTTTTTTCTTCACAGCTTCTTTTATTTTCTTCTCTTTTCTTTTCTTTTGTTTCTTTTAAGGGAAACAGAGGCAGGAATATAGGTAGAAATGGAAAAGTGAAGGAGATAGAGAAAAACAATTAAAAGCAATCATCTACATGCTGCTGAAGAATATAAGGAAAGCTGAGGCAAAAGTCAGTGAATGGATGTGCTTAAAAGGCACCTCACTATTATGGTTTGTGTCTAGTTGCCCCCCCCCAAAGCCTCATGCAATCCTGTGGTGGGATCTTATAGAGTTTAAGATTTTACTCAAGATTCACTGGGATTATGTGTTTTAGTACTGATGGGATTATGGGTCTGAGTACAGCTGGGATTATGGGTGTGGCCTGGGGTGGATAGGCTGAGGCAGAGAGCCTGAATGTAACCTAAAGAAGACAGAGAAAGACTTTTTGCTGCTCTCTGTTGCCCTGTTTGGTTCTGTGGCAATTGTTCTGTTGCAGTTGTTCCTCCACCATGAACGGCTACTCTCTGCCATGTGCCAGTCTGCCTTGGAGTCAGCTGAATATGGACTGAAACCTGCAGTAACTGTGAGTAAATAAACCTTTCCTTCCTTCATTTAGGGTGTTGGGTATTTTTGCAGCAATGAGAGAAGAATAACTAAGACACCTAAGAAGTTTTACTCCTCTCATTTCATTAAAATGGAGAAATCTGTCATGGTAAGTAAGAAAAACTGGGATCTCAACATGTCAGAAACTGAGGCTAAGCAGGCCTTTCCTGAGATCCACCCTAAAACTCAGAATCTACCTTACTCCTCAGGAGTATAGTGCTAGAAAAGTAGGAGAGAAAGCCCTCTCCAGGGCCTGTGCATCCCATCATCTGTCAAGCAAGAGAAGTCTTTTCACTGGCTCTTTGGCCCTTTCAGGCTATGAGTTAAAAATAGATTTTCCAAAGAAAGCTCCCTTTAGGTGGCCTTACAGAGGTAATTTACATTATTAGCTCCAAGCTTAAAGGCTAATTTGGAAAACTCCTGGATTGTTTTGCTCCTTTTTTCCAGAAATTTTTGCTTTTCCAAAACAGAATCTAGAGAAGTGCTTACTACAGAAATCTCAAATTTGAGTGTGGAATTAGGACAGAAGGTGGGAGTAGGGCTAGCACAGTTTGTAAATTCTTATCAGATTCACTGCCCAGAAATATCAAATTCTTCTCCTCTGTTTTACATCATATCTCAGATTTAAAATATCTCTTTATAAAATTATACTCCTAAGGTTTCTACTAAACTATGTGATGTGGAGTCACAATTTCCTTCTAAAATATTTTGCACATAACTAAGCTGGGTAGTTCTATGCAATTGTTGCTGTTGAAGCCGCAAATACATTAAAGATAGTCTTCTGATTGAGGGTAACATCAAAAATGTCCGCGTCAAGCCGGGTGTGGTGGCTCATGCCTGTAATCCCAGCACTTGGGAGGCTGAGGCAGGAGGATTGGTGCGAGTTCGAGACCAGCCTGGGCTACAAAAGTGAGCTCAAGGCCAGCCTCAACTGCATAGCAAGACCCTGTCTCAAAAAAAAGAAGACAAAAAAAATGTCCACGTCATTCTGGGCAGTGTCAGGCTATAAAAGCTAGGACTTTATGTATAACAAGCTGTACCCCTGTCTAGTAAAAATGCTCAGCATTGCCCCTGCTTGCCTGTCCTTTTACTGAGACATGACTCTACTGATGGGGCTAACTGTTACTACCAAAGTGTATGTGTAAAATCTGTCACATTATAAAATGAACTTTGAAAGACAATGTATTATTTAGTTCTTTTAACAACTTCATGGGATAACTTAAATTTAAAAATGAGGAAATGAAAGCTTAAATGGTCAGTTGATTTGTCTAGGTATATACCTGCCCAAATTTCAAGTTTCAGAGTACAAGAAATAAAATTATAGCAATATGTCTTCTAATCCACAAATAAGATACTCTTACATTGAAATCTCAACCTTTGCTTTCCATTTACTAATTCAGCAGTTACAAACTAAGTGCCTAGTATACACATCTATGTATAATAGGTTTTTTGATTACTCTGCTTCACTTCTTTCATTATATATAAATTCTACATAATTCCATAAAACCTTTTTAATGTAATTATTACAGGGTTTCACTGTGAAGCTCACACTAGTAATGATTCTCCTGTTTTTACCCTCTCCAGCACAGGGATTAAAGATGTGCACCACCATGGCCTGACTCGGCAACCAGCTGAGTGCACCCAGGGGCGGGACTGGTGCCATATGTGGTACTGGGGATGAGCTCCAGTTCCTGTACATGCCTAAGTAGGCATTTATTCTGCTGAGCTATCTTGACAGCCCCATAAATCCTGTTTTTTAAAAACTTTGTCTTGCTATATGAATGAGATTCTTTTGCACTGAATTTCTCGTAGTTACAGGTAGAAAACTATTGGCATTTCCATTTAAATTTTTTTAACAGACCACATCAGAGACCTTTCTAATGAATTCTGATAGTCTTGACCTCAGTCACCCTGTACATTTCATGTAGGCAATCATGCCATTTGAAAATAAGATTGCTTTTTGTCTGTCTCTGCTTTCTCCTGCTGTTGCAGAGTACCAAGCTATGCAATTTGTAAAAAGTAAGTTATTCACCTGTGGCTCTAGAATCTGGGAAGTCTAAGATTGAAAGCCTGCTTCTGCTAAGAGCTTTCATATTGAATCTTAACACAAGAGAAAGGGAAACAAGTAAAGACTCACAACAAAGCATAGTGGGCGGGGCAAACATCCACCAAATTTATAACAAACTCACTCTCATCATAACTTAGTCATACAATAGTGTCATTAATCTGTTTATTAAGGCAGAGTCTTTTTTTATTCAGTCACTTATTATCATCCCCACCTCTTAATACTGTTACAATTGCAATTCATTTTTTACATGCATTTTGAAGAGTGTTTCAAACTACAACACTATAAACGCCAGCAGGCTTCTATATCTGATTCTTACTTCCTTCTTGTTTTGTATCCTCTCCCTCCTTAGATTGCACTATCACATATTGCTAGAGGAAAAATAACGTTCTCTCTATTCCAGGAATGGAGGCATTTGGGATTCAGAGGATGAGTAACACTTTCCAAACATCATGAT
Organism: Myocastor coypus; assembly: GCA_004027025.1. NCBI lineage: Eukaryota > Metazoa > Chordata > Mammalia > Rodentia > Myocastoridae > Myocastor > Myocastor coypus. Next base: position 41,778 of record PVJA010013605.1, on the reverse strand, counting down.
GTTTAGATGTCAAGAGATGAGATAAAACGCACTATATTCAGACTTTGAGAAATCTGAATTCTTCTGGGAGAACTGGAGGCAGTACCCTATTCTGCATAATGTGTTTATGAGCCACAAAGAAGTGAGACTCACGGCTGTTGCTGTGATCTTTGGAATATGGGAAAATACATCATCCATGCAGACAACCCTCAGGAACCACCAGGCTAGGATTGCCTAGCATATCCCTTGGTTGAAGAACAGATCCTTGGCCCACCACTTCCTCATTATTCCCCGGAATTAATTGGCTTTACTTCATATGTTTGTTAAGGTTAAGCCCCAAGTCAAAGATAGCCACCTTCTTGTGGTAAGATAGAGGAATGTTCTGTAGTAAGCATGTAAGGTTTGGTACTCAACCACATAGGCACAAATCTTAATCCAAAGAAATTTGTAAGTGTAACTTTTCTTTCTTAGCTCTAGTAAGATGTTAATCTCTATAGCATTTCACAAGATTTTATGACAGATTAAATTAGTAAATATATGTAACACAATGGGAGTGGTGCATGTCTCATAGTATGTGCTCTGAAAATGTTAGTAGAATAGTGTGTGGCAACTGAGCCTCATTACAGTTAGTACTGGAAATGTTTTGATGGAAAGACTTTTGGAAAGATACATAAAAGTTCCCAATAAACATTTAGGGGCTCATTTCTTTCATTTGTAGGTTATGAATGCCTTCCTTATTAATATCATAAAGCCACTATATACTGTTGTGATATACACTTCTATGCCTCTTTAACCCTTGTGTAATATCAGTTTTTTTCCCTAACAATGAAAATCATCACTTAGCTTTCAGTCGCACTCTAAAAGTTAACTGAATATCATAAGGAGATCAAAATTATTACATAGCTTCTGCTTCTATTTGATAAAAATAACAACAGGGTTCTCGAATGGATGAAATGCCTCTTTACCATTAGGAACTTCAAATCCACTGAATAGGAATAGAAAACAAATTTTTGTAACTTGATTATTAGATATAGTGATGAGAGAAACCATTTGTCCCCAGATTTCCTGAACCTTTTCACTGTAGTTACAGGAGTGACAAATGATGTTGATAGTTGTTTTATAGGATAGTTCATACTAAAAAGACAGTGTTCAAAACTTAAAGTTATTATTTCTTTGCTTATTCTTTAATTGACTTCCTACGCAGTAGGCTACATAAGACCAGTAAGTTTTACAAGCATGAATCCATTGTCCCTTTTGCTTCTCCATCAATGTGCACCCTGATAAGGACCAATATCATGGAAATACAATGGCACTGTATAGAGTATTCTGTAAATTATCTGTGATAAGCACTCGGAAATAGGTAAATATGTCCATCTGGAATTTGTACTATTCCTGTGAATACTAAAATCTCTCCCCAGGATGATAAGAGGGATGGGCTTAAAGTTTAGGTTTAATGTGTTCCCCCAAAGTCTCATGTGTTCAGAAGGTGACTAAGTGGTAGGAGTGCTACACTCATCTGCCTATGCATGGTTTCCATCTCTGATACTATAATCACTTAGCCCATGAGCTTTTTAATCACATAGTAGGTAACTGAGTAAAAGAAGTGCCCAATACCAACAGAATGGGTAACCCTGTCGTCTGGCCCTGATATAAACTGATGGAACACAAAAGCTTTACATTCTGTGATCATTCCAGGAGGTCCACTGTTCACCCCAACAAATCCCTTTGTCATGATATTTTCTAGTTGTGTTCTTTCTACATCAACTACTCTTCAGAAAGATGATTGAAAGTGCTTCTCCCTATAAGGATTTCCCTTCACTTTTATCATTTTATGAAAGGGAGTTGAATATGGATTCTTATTAGACTGAAACTGCCATACCTTGAAAATTTGGTTATTTTTCTTCTCTGCCTAAAACCATAGCTATGAGGGAGTAGTGGAGAATTTGTCTAGCTGGCTGCATTTTCAAGTCAAATGTTTGCATGTGTGTGTTTATAATATTTTTATTCATAGTTTAAACTTATACCATATAGCTTGTTTATACATATGCAGACAAGAGGGAAGGATGTAAAGGAGGAGAGGAGGAGGGGGAAAGAAGAGGGAGGTACATCCAATAAAAATAAAATGTGACTAATTGTTAATTTTTGCATAGTACTCTTTACTAATATAAAAACTAACATTGTTTGATATCATTTTAGACACCAATGTTTCAATCATACTAAATTTCAATTTTTTAAACTTTAAAATAGAATTCTCTCTACCTGGATAGCAGAATTGAGGTGACTCTAGAAGCAAAGAATATAGAGAAACTTGAATGTATTTAAATATAAAATTATTGCTGACTAGCATTATTAAAGGAATTACCTAAAATGTGCTATTTTGATATGCCATGTTCTAAAGTAAAATATTATTATATCTTTTATGCTTTTAAGATTAATAAATTTGAAAAGTCTAATTAATTGAACACTTCAGACTCTCTTGATTCCATGCTTCTTGCAGCAAACAAATGATAAACTCTAAAATTGCCAGTCTTTAAGAATCATAAGGTAGAAATTAAAAGTCCAAATAATTTTTAGCTTCACTCTTAGAAGTTATGTCTAACTTCTGAATTTATGTTATTTTACATATCTTCCTCTAGGCATTAGTCACTGTGTGTATAATTTTAGCAATGCTTATATTTAATTTATGTGTTTAGTGTGTGAATAACATTCAGGCACCCACACAAAAAAAGTTCTAAAGAAGTTCAACAGCATTTAATGTAGCTTTATTAATTAAATAACAGATACACAGGATGTTCACATGCAATTATTTTGTTATGATACTTATGAAATTTTAAAGCCTTCTACTAGACAATTAACAAAGTAGAAAACTGTGGGTGAGTGAGTACATCAGGAAGCAGTTATAGAACCATAACGCCAGAAAAATGCAAAAAGAAATTAAGATATCCCTCATTAAAAGTCTTTCTTTTTTAGTACAATGAAAAACAGGGTCTCACTATAGGACTCATAGTGATCCTCCCATTTTCAGCCTCTAAGCAAGTGCTGGGATTACAGGCACCACCACACCCAATCTCAGCCTCCTCTCAGCACGCCACAGGAGCAGGGCTGGCACAGCATACCAGGATCAAACCCTGGTCCCTGCATCTGCCTAAGTAGGCACCTCAGTCTGCTGAGCTATCCAGCTGGCCGTAAAAGTCTTGACTTGGCCAAAATAGAAGTTGAGGCCTAGGGTAATTAATAGCTTTACCATTGTTTTCGAAATTTTATTTTTTTATTAGTGTATATTGGTGATATATAGTGCTTACATTCAGCCTGGACTTTAGTATATGTACAGTGATTTATATCTTGGTCATTTTTACTCCCTCTCCCCCGCCCCCTGATTCCTCTTCCTCCTCCTTTCCCTATATCCCCTTCCCATCTACAGAATCTGATAATTTTCCATGACATATTATCTTTGAATTTATGTTAATAGCTGACAGAACTCAAAATCCCTATCTATAACCTTTTAAGTGAGAGTGACACATCACTGTTGTGAGATTTTAATAAAGAAGAAAATCTGCATATAAAAGAAGAGTACTTGACCTACTGGTGACTAGATGTCGTCATTCCCAGGAGAAGAAAAGGGCCCCATGGAAATCACACTGCAGAAAACTCGCTTTTTTAAAGGAAAGATTAGACAATTCATTTTAATTTCCTAATGATACCCTTGTTTTTCTTCTGGTACTGACTTAATCAGTAGGATGAAGATTGTGAAAGAGGATAATAGATAAAAAAACACCCACAACAGATTTTACCAGTTGATTCTACCAAAAGAAGAGGCCATGTTCAAAATATATGGTCTAAAGGTGATTAAGAATTGGCAGAAAGAGGGAGGGAAGGGGAAAGTATAAAAAAGAAGTAAAGCATATACACATACTAATTCCTCACATTAAGTGTAATTATGTAGTCGAAATATATGTAACAAAAATTGAAGAAGGAAGGAAAAGGAAGAAAAAAGAAAACAAAGAAAGAAGAAGAAACTTAAATGAAAGACATCAAAATGAAAAGTTACATGACAACACATATATGTCCATCCCAAAGGAAGTGTATGACTCACAGGAAGGAAACACCTCAATTGTGGCTTTTGGAAGGAATGGAGTAAAATAGAAAGAAGATTGGGTGCATATCCAAAGATCTGTGTTTTTCCACCCATTTTATTTTTATTTTATTTTACATTATTTATTTTTGTATTTTAGGGAAGGGTCTACAGGGTATTCAGGGTCTCACTATGAGAATGGATGCATAGTGATCCGCCTGTTTACAGCCTTCCAAGAGCTGGGATTACAGGTGTGCACCACCATGCCCACTCTCAGGGCTGGCACAGCCACAGCCAGTGATCAAGCCTCCAGGACCAGCACCTGCTTGAAGGCACTTTAATCTGCTGAGCTATTTGGCCAGGATTTTTTTTAGATCCATTTTAACATTTCACTGGAATTGTGAGATTGAGCGAGGCACTTGGCTTCCTGTGAGTTAAATATGGAAGCTAATTTATAGAGTGGGGCTGGCATACAGTAAACACTCAAAAGTATTACTAATAACTCTACTATCATAGCTTCACAAGATTATTGTGTTAAGTAAAATGCAATGTGAAAGCCCTTACAAATTACAAAGCCTTATGGAAAATAAGGAAATACATAACTTGTAGAAGACAAAAACTAGAATCTTTACCCATAGTTTAAAGTACAGGCAAATATTTTTCCAGGTATAACACTGCATGAATATTTTATTTTATTTTCATTTTAGTGAGAAAAGGATAAAATAGCAATAACAGCTTCAAAACAGCTTAGTAGGACAGTCACAATAATTAACACAGTGCATATTGTCTTCATAGTAGTTATTCACACAACAAGATGTAGACATGATACCTTGTCTAAACAATTTAGTACAAACCTTTCTCCTCAATTAACTAAGAGAAAGTAGCTGTACATCCATCCTAATATATATGTATATACACACACACATATATATGTAGTTTGCTTTGTTTTGTTTTTTGTTTTGTTTTTGCTACAAAATGGTCATTTATTTATATCCCCCTTTTTTGTTTTGTTTTGTGAGAGATGGTGTTTCATTGTTGTTAGAGAAGCTTTACTTGGAAAAGTCTTTAAAGGATCTTTTCATACTTGATGCCAGTTCAAATATTGTAGGTACTCGAATTCAGCAAAATAACTCAATATCGTCCAATAGTCTATAATAACAGTGAGTTATCAACAGAAATGGCAATTGTCAGACCTTTTCATATCTGACGAGGTCAGCCAAATTCCCTCAGCATTCACCTGAAACCATGTAAAGTACCTTGTGGATCTTTTGTCAGTGTCAGCCATCTGGATGAGTCACAGTCATTGCTTCACCAAGTTGCTATGTGTGAAAGCCTAAGAGAATGTTTTCTCTCTAAGTGACTCTCCTTAGGCACACACTTCATTGTCAATCACTTTCCTCTCTGGCCTCGTAATAACCTTGATGAGAAAATTTGGAACACCAATGAGTTACAGTATGTCATAGCACATGTTCTCTTATGCCCTGAGTCCTCCCTGACTTTGAAGGGCTGGGGCCAAAATATTGGCTATCCTTGCAGCCCCTCTTTTTCTCTAATTTTTGGTCTGCAAACTTCAGTTGTTAACCCTCCAGAAGAGAAGCTTAATGATATTATTGCCCTGTAACAGAGGCACTGAGCTTAATATCATGATCTATCTGAATATCAAACACCTTAGACAAAACATGGAACTGCTATTTTCCAACAGAAATTTAGAAATCAAACCATATACAATATTGTAGCATGACAATACTATGACATTTCTTTTTCTAAGTGCAAATTTTAAAGTAAATGTTCATATCCTCCACAATGATTGGAACAAGGAAAAAACTGTCCATGTGTATAAATAAGGACTAGACAAGAACAAGAAAAGATATAGTACACATTTGAGGGGTTTATGTGTGTATTTTATTTTATTTGCATGGAAATAACTTTAATTCATGTCTATTAAAATGTAACAGGGGGCCCGGCGGGATGGCTCAGTGGTCTAAAGCGCCTGCTTGCGAAAGCTTGGGCGGCTTCAGGGACCGCGGTTCGATCCCCGGCACCACATGCTGCGCCAGCCATGCGCTTGGGGTGGGCTGAGCCGGCCATAAAAATTAGTGACTAAACAAACAAAGGTTCTGAAACAAGAAATAAATAAATAAAATAAAATTTAAAAAATAAAATAAAATGTACAAGCTAAGAATTGAAACTTATTGTAAGGATACTGCTATACGGTCAGTATTAAAAATGACAATACAGGCGGTGCATGTCATTGTTTCCCTTGTGTTCTGCATAGTGTTGAGTCTTTTACAAATACATACTACTGTGTTTTCATCACAAAGGCACCATAAACCACAGGATGCACAAAAGGAAGGTGAGGATCAGTATTTGAGTAGCTGGCTATGGCCTCATAATTGGCATTTGTAGTACAAAAGTCCTTTGCATAGAATCTGTCAAGATTAATACTATTTTATGTAACCTGGGAAACATAGATGGATTAGCATTCACCATCCTTTTGGTGGCACTGGGAACATCAGAGAACAAGAGAAATAACTTATCTGTTTTTCACTTATGTCTCATTTGCTTCTGCACCTATTATGGTGTGCTAAGTTTGTAAAGGAATAGAAAATCTGTGTGGTTTGCACAGTGCAGGAACAAATGAATCATAAGTGTGATAGCACTGTTGTATCCTACATGTTTGTATGTGTTCAAGGACAACTCAACCAACCATCCCCTATTCTTATAATTATTGAGTTTGATGCGAATTCAGTTCAAGAGTTCTTTCTTATTCTGTGCGTCTAATTTTCTTTTTTTTAATTTCTCATTAAATTAATGCTGTGGCCGGGCGTGGTGGCGCACGCCTGTAATCCCAGCACTCGGGAGGCTGAGGCAGGAGGATCGCTGTGAGTTCGAGACCAGCCTGGGCTACAAAAGTGAGCTCAAGGCCAGCCTGAACTGCACAGTGAGACCCTGTCTCAAAAAGACAAAAATAATAATAATAATAATAAAAATAAAAAAAATAAATTAATGCTGTGGATATTATCAGAAACACAAAAATAACAGAACATTTTTCTGGTATTTAGAATATTTATGATTACTTTGTTCAAGGAGTTAAAGGTATTTTACAGAAAGCAAAAATAGTAAGCATCATAAACTATTCGTTTTATCATTTACTAGACTAAAAATCAGTTAATTTCAGATAGGTACATCATTATGTCTGTCTTCAAAAACATAATTTTTTAGAACAAATTCTATAGCAGAAACTGGACCAAGAGTTAAGGCTATAGGTAATAATTAAACATAATTTTTGCCCTGGAGAGTCACCATATTATGATAAAGGCTTCATTACCCAGTAACACATTCTCTAAAAGATGAGTGCACTTATCAGGAGTGCACAACTAAGATTTGGAGGGACTTACAAAGTATATGATCTTGTAAAACATATAGAGAAAAGCAAGATGTCTTTCAGAAAATAAGGTGATATTTTTAACATAAAGGACGTGATTTATAGAATCGCAATACGATTAGGTTACACACATGAACTTTAGAACCAGTGTCCAAAGCAAAGCCATGACACATGTGCCCTGCAGTAAATTTCACAAAGTAACCAAAAATCCATCTGCTCTCCTTTCTACTTTATTTTGCAATTTCTCCAATAAAAAAGGGAAAATCTTTTTTGCTATGCTACTTACTTTGTAAAAGAAGAAACTTAATAAGCACTTGAATATTCATTAGGGGTTGAGATTTCTTTACATTCTTATAAACGAGACATTCATGTTGACAAATCTAAGCTATCATTTTAGAAGAATAACAATGTGAGATCAGGTACATGATCCCCAGAATGATAAATGAACCCAGCAAGCCTGACAATAGAGCTGTCCCACTGAATGTGTCCCAATAAGTACATGTATTTTTAAAAAATGTTTAAAAGAATACAAAATAGCAAAAAAAATAAACTAAAAGAATACAAAATAGTAGCAAAAATAATTAGAAACAATGCAGAATTTTATTAAACGAAATAATAGAAATTCCACTATGGTTGTTGAATGGCATAATGTTATTCAGTTAGTTGTTTAGATTACCAAATATCAATATGCCAAACTGATATTTAGAAAAAGTTATAATAAATTAAAACGAAGAAAAAAACATTAAGCATTAATGGTTCCTTTCAATATAACAGCAGAAATCACAGTAAAATTTTCCAAGTTATTCTGTATATGTATATAAATATATTTTTCCCTTCTTTCTTTTGCCTTTTTCCTCATCCCAATTTTTCCTTCCCATTGAAAAGATTCTTTTCTTCTCACAGTATCTATTGTACCTTTCAGGTTTTATTTACTCTTCCAGCTTCTTTCTCCGGGGAAACAATATGCTCCTTGCACATGTAGGTCTGATTCACTCCACTTAACAATATGGTCTCTAGTTGCATCAATTAACCTACAAAAGCCTTGAGTTTATCATCTTCAATAGCTGCACAATAATTCTTTGTACAAAAAAATACCACATTTTTTTATTCATTTCTCAGTTGATGGGCATCTGGGTTGTTTCCAAAATTCATCTATTACAACTTATACTGCTACAAACAAGGGTACACATAATAAAACTTTTCTCTATTGAATAAACGTTATCCTAAGCCCAATATCTTCTATTTTTTTATTTTTTAAAGAGAATACAAAAAAGTATTAAGACAGAAAAAGTTACAAATGATGCACAATTTCATTTAACAAAATAATATGAATTTCACAGTATTTGTTGTAATGCATAATATTGTCTTTCAACCAGTATTCATATTACCATATATGTGCATGCAAAATTGGAAGAAGAAAGAAATAAAGAAAGAAGTACATGAAAAATTAAGAAGAGAAAACGTGCCTACAACTAAATAAAGGAGACAAAACAAATTAAGCATTATGTGCTCCTTTCCATAAACCAGCAGAAATCCACAGTACAGTTGTTCAAACTATTCTGCTTGCACACATTCATAGCTCTTTCCTTTTGAATAAAATCATTCCCCTTTCCCAGTATATGCTGTATCCTTCAGATTGCATTTTCTCTTTTAGGTCCTCATACTATGGAGATGACACAATGTTTATACATACAGGTTTGATTTACTTCACTAAGGAGTATAGTCTCTAGTTGCATTCAGTTACTGACAAAAAAAATTCAAATTTATCCTGGTTTTTAGCTTAACAATACTCCATTTTGTAAAAATACCACATCTTCTTATCCATTTTTCAGTTGGTGAGCTAAGTTCAAATTTTGAGTATTTTTTCTCTTGTTACAAAATAAAAGTTAATTGACATACACAGTCATTGGAGATAATTTGAGATAATTTAAACCTGGATGTCCTCATTTATGCCATAGCAATGAATAGTGACCATCTCATAAACTGCTACAAAATATTAAGAAAATAATGAATGTAAAATATTTACTGTTGGGCTTGTCACAGAGAAAATCTTAGATAATTCATGTTTTGTCCTAGTAGCTATTAAAACAATTATGTTCTCCTTTTAACAATACCAAATAGTGGTAGAAAAAGATTAGAAACATTACAAAATTTCACTAAACAAAGTAATAGGAATTCAACAATGGTAGCTTTATTACATGATGCTATCTTCAAATTAGCTGTTCTGATTACCAGGCATAAACATGTAAGATTCATCTAAAGTAAAAGGCAAAACAAAACAATAACAAAGAAGTTATAAGAAATTCAAATTAATTTTTCCATAAGAAAGAAATGCTTCAGTCATTTCAGGAGCAATAATGAGTCTCAGTGACACTTGGAAACTTCAGTAGATCACCCAGAGCAATAGAAACTCCGTCCCTCTGCCCACCACTGCAGGAATGATGGTGAGCCTTAGGAACACCAGTGAGACATGCAAGAGGGGAAAAACGTCCTCACTTTGCCTCTGCCATCCTGAAATAAAGAAAGAAACCAATGAGAAGTAAAGAGAAAAATGAAGTAAAAGAAATAAAAAGAGAAAGAAGGTAAAAAAAAAAAAAAAAACAACCCTACAACAGGCTATACAAGAAGTCAGATCAGAAATAATCTCTCAGGTAAAAAAAGAAATGATAACCACGATACAAGAATGACAGAACACATTTAAAAAATACATAGATAAATAAAGTAGAGGAGCATAGAAAAATGATGGAAATTATAAATGATAAATACAGGAAAGAATTAAAATGCATGAAACATATTTAAAAAGTTATTCAGATAATACAAATTTCAATTGAGCACTGGAAATGCCACTTGGAGAAAACTGCAATAGACTTTCAGATCTTGAAGACAAGAATGCAACTAACAACTATAAAAGGAAAGATTTCTTTAAAATATAAAAAATGAAGAATAAAATATAAAGGATCCAGGAAATAATTATTAAACAATAAGATGTCAAAAAGAAAATCAATATAGTATTTATAGATGTCAGTGAAAGGGCAGTCATAAACACAAATGACATTAAAAGACTATTTACAGAATAGCAGAAAGTATCCCAATCATGGGGAAAAAATCAGATATAGAGATAAGTGAGGCATGTGGTGCACCAATTAGCCCTAAACAAAATAAATCTATTCTCAGACATATAATAATCAAAGTCCCAGAAAATCAGCACAAAAACAGTATGATAAAAGCTGTTGGAGAAATGAAACAGGCCACCCAGCTTATCCAAGAGGAGAATATCTTGCCAGAGTGGCACAGTAGGTTCACTACCAAGGGGTGGAGCAGGAAAAAGTGGAGCACAGAATTCAGATCCAAGCCACAACAACCTAGACAAGTTTGAACTTTGTAGATACTGACCTGGAGCTAAGGTAAGAACTTTACTGAAGTTCTACACCAAAGGGCAGAAGACAGTACTTCACCAAATGACAAAGACAAGGAGTAAAATGCATTCTGAGGCCCAGAGCCCACCCAGAACAAATGCAGGAGACAATAGCATAGAAGAAATTGGAAATCACACACCTGAAATCCCTAAAATAATAGCATCTGAAGTAAAGGAACAACTGCAGAAAAGTATAGAGGAAACCAGATCAGAAATAGTTCCTGAAGTAAAAAAAAAAAGAAAAAGAAATGATAACTACAATGAGAGAAGTACTAAGTGCTTCTAAAGAAGGTGCTGATAAAAGTAGAGGAGAATAGAAAAATGATGGAATCCTTGAATGAGCAGTACAAAAAAGAAAGAGAATGTATAAAGCAGATTCAAAGTGTTATACAGGAAATTAAAACCTTTATCGCATGCTGGCAAAATCGTTTGAATGAAAAAAGACATAGACTTTCACACCTTAAAGATATCATTGAAGCTAGTGAAAAGCTAAGAAAAGATCTCTTAAAAACAATGAAGATTCAGGACAAAATAATTCAACATCCACAAAACAATGTAAAGATGAACAACTTAAGACTAATAAATATCAATGGGAAAGAAGGAGTCAGTGCAAATGATATGTAAACAATATGGGCAGAAGTAATAGCAGGAAACTTCCTAAATATGGGGAAACAACTGGAAATACAGTAACTGAAGCATAAAGAACTCCAAATAACATCAACCCAATTAAAAGCACACCCAGACATATGATAATCAACATTCCAGAAATCCAACACAGGAACAGTATAATAAAAGCTGCTAGAGAAAAGAGACAGATCACATTTAAAGGAAAACCCATCAGAATAACAGCAGATTTCTCTTCACAAACCATCAAATCAAGAAGAGCATGGAGGAAAGTGCTTCAAGTTCTTGAAAGAAAACAAATAACAACCCAGACTGCTATACCCTGCAAAATCTCTTTCAAGTTTAATGGAGAAGTGAAATACTTTCAGGACACTGAAAGATATGCATTGAAAGGACCACAACTCCATGAAGGCAAATGGAAAGAACCTACCAGATAGGGCAAACAATTAAAAACAAGAGAAAAAGAGGTATGCACAAACAGTCTTTCAATGATTCTTTTGTATACAGAAATAAAATGTTTCCATCAGCATATTCTACAAATGGACTTCTCCTGCACCCTATGTGTCCTGATTCTGTCTGTCTACAGGAAATGGCAGTAATCATTCACACAAGTGACATCTGGCCACTTGTAAGTGTCATGGACACTGCCCACACCCACCACATACTAAAACTTTGTGTGATATCCTATCCTCAAACTGTTAGAAGTGCTGGTCATATATTTATCATTCCAATATTTTTGTTATAGTTTATTCTTGGCAATTCTTTACTATCATGAAAACTTTTTCCTAGTTGACATTTTTATATATATTAACCTAATCCAGCGTTTCTCAACCTTTGGGTTGTGACCTTGGCAGGGGTCAAACCACCAAAGCACAGGGATCGCCTAAAGCCATTCTGAATCATAACTGTAGCAAAATTACAGTTTTGAAGTAGCCACCAAAATTATTTTTTTTTGTTTGGGGTCACTGCAACATGAGGAACTGTATTGTGGGGTCATGGCATTAGAAAGGTTGAGAACCACTGACTAATCAAATACTGTGTGTGTACTCTGAATTGATCACAGATTTATACATATGATACACTACATTCTGGCCTCTTAGTTGGACTCACAATTTAATTTTAATTTTTAAATATTATTTTGAAGCCGGGCGTGGTGGTGCACCCCTGTAATCCCAGCACTCGGGAGGCTGAGGCAGGAGGATTGTTGCGAGTTCGAGACCAGCCTGGGCTACAAAAGTGAGCTCAAGGCCAGCCTGAACTGCTCAGCGAGACCCTGTCTCAAAAAGACAAAAAAGTAAATAAATAAATAAATAAATAAATAAATAAATAAATATTATTTTGAAATAGTTAGTTTTGAATTAATTTTCAATTAATTTTCTGGATATTGTTTAATTTTAATTTTTGTTTTATTATTTATACTGTTTCTTTGATTTGCAATGTACTTATAACATGGTATGATATTTTCTCCTAGTACTAGAAACTTTTTCATTTTCCACTGACATTACATTAATTCTTACACACATACATACATGCATGGTTATATATATATATATATATATATATATATATATATATATATATGAAAAATATGTATATAACCTGACGTAAGATTCATGTTATTTTGTAGAAATCTTCAATGACCATTTTGTTTTTGTTTTTTTGTTTTTCTTTATTTAGCACAGGGTCTACAGGATCTCACTATGTAATTTGGACTTCTGGTGATCCTCCTGTTTTCAGGCCCCTAAGTGCTGTGATTACAGGTGTGTGCCTCCACGCCCAGCTTCAATCACTGACTCAGCATGCCCCATGGATGGGACCAGTACAGCATGCCAGGGATCAAATCCCAGCTGCTGTGCTCTGCCTAAACAGGTGCTTTAGCTGGCTGAGCTATCAGACCAGTCCTTAATGACCTTTTAAATGGGCTCATATAATATAATTATATTTTACATAGTCCTGCATAATTACCATTTTGAGAGCTCTTTATTCTTTATCCAGGACCATACAGCAACTTCTCTTGCCCTCTGGATTATGGACTTTGTTATTTTCTATATGCTTCATCTACAGGTATTAACATATTTCAAGTTTGTATAACAGGAAAATATTTTACTTTTAGTTTTCATAGGTATGGTTGATAAGTGTAAAATTCAATGAGGCTGGGAAGATAGCTCAGTAGAGTAAGTGCTTGCCTGGCAAGCACAAGAGCCTGAGTTCAGTCCCTGAATAAATAAAGAATTCTTATATTTTTCACATTTTGATATTTGTCTACAATTTTTATTTTACTATATAATTATTATTGATTTTCAATAAAGTTAATGACTATTTAAAAAGTTCTTAGCTTCACATGGGACATTCTCTAAAATATGTCATATACTAACTCATAAAATATGCTTAAGTAAATGAAAGCAAACTGAAATTATCCCACTCATATTTTCTGACAATAGTGCAATGAAGCTTCAATTATTAACAAAGGAAATCACAAAACTCCATAAACACCTGGAAATTAGATAAAACTCTCCTGAACAAATAATGGGTCACAGAAGAAATTTTAAAATATTCAAAAATGAAGTGAAAATGCAAATAGGACTTGCCAGACCATATAGGATGCAATAAAAGCAGTCCTCAGATGGAACTCTATAGTACTGAATTCTCATGTAGAAAAATAGAATGAGTACAAATAAACTTATGCTATACCTCAAGTTTCTGGAACAAGAGCAAGTCAAGCCCAAAACCCAAAGAAAGCAAGAAATTCTAAAGATCAGACAAGAAATTAATGAAAAGACTAAGGATAGTATATAAAGAGTTAATGAATTGAAGTTAGTTCTTCAATAGGATAAATAAATTTAATAAATATCTAGGCAAGTTTTTCAAAAAAAGGAAATAACTCATACAATAAGGAATGAAAGGATGAAATTACTACTGATCTGGTGGAAATTCAGCAAATTATACCCACATTAAAAATCATGCTGATAGAATAGAAGACACTAAAAAAATGGACAGATTCCTAGATACATATGAATTATCAAAACTGAATGGTAGAGACATATGTATCCTGAATAACTCAGTATCCGTCAATGAAGTTCTAACAAAAAGTAAATAATAACAAATATAGTGGCTATCATACAACTACATCAATATTATTTTAAAAGTAATTGCCTCCATTCCTTTTTACCCATTGCTGGGACAAAATACCCCAACACCCAAAATTAAGTAAGGAAAGGTTTATTTAGCTCACAGTTGTTGGAGGTTTCAGTCTATACCACTGGATCCCAGGCAGAGTGGCACATGGCAGAGAGCAGCAGTGCATGGCAGCAGAAAACAGCAAAGAGCAGAGGAAGGAGCAACAATTGCAACATCTATCAAGCCTGTCTCCCTCGCACACTGATTGCAAATACTGGACTTCCACTGCAAAGATGGGAACTCCTCTTCAGTGGCACAGCTGTGGAAAATCAAGCTCCTCCAAAGGAGTGGGGCTCACAGAAGCCTCCTCAACACCTTTACATACCCTTTTGTACTGAGTCAAGTTAGGGCAGCCCCTCCCTGCCAGGGGAGGGGGGGGGCATGCCGCAGGGCATGGAATCCTACAGGGATCCAGCCAAGCTTCCAACTTCTCAAGTTGATGCGTCAACGGCCGCAGTAAGTTATCTAAGTGCACCAATTACAAGACAGATGTTGCTAGAATTGACGAGATAACAAGATCCCTATATTTTATTTTTTTTCCTTTTTTAGTTAAGTTTTATGAAAATATTTCACAAGTGTATTTTTTCTGGGCTCCTGACCTCAATACTTTCTTCAAAGATACAATGTTGCTTAATGGAAAATCTTGCTCAAGGTGCCATGTTTATTCCTCAGTACAACTATTGAAAGAATCTTCAGGAATATCTTTACAAAGCTGTTTCCAAACATAAAAAAAGAATTATTTTGCCTTTAGTTTGAGATCAATCTAAACCCAAAATATGCACATAAGAGTAAGCATAATGCTAATAAAACCAAACTACTAGCCACAAAAACAATTGCCAAGGGAGAATTTCTAAGTGAATCTTATTTATGCATACAACATAAATTCCTCCAAGTTTTTAAACATTGCTTATACAAGAGTATCCAATTGTGTGTGCCTGTAAATGAAAGATAATGTGCTTATGTCACAAGACTATGTCTGGATTTCCAACTTGTATTTTTAATCCTAGCAGGGTGCTGCTCAATCTGAGGTTATATAAAGTCCAAGAACATGAATCTGCAAACCCAATTCTTTCACTTAATTCGTTTGTGTTTTGGGCCAAGTTGTGCTATTTCTTGGAGTCACAGAAGCTTCCCCTGCAAAGTGGAAATGATCTTCTTACCTCTTAGACTTCAGTGATATTGTGCGCATAAATAGCACTTTAAAATTACCGGCATATCACAAATCTTAACACAGACTGGTACTTTGGGGTACTATATTTGACTCTGCTAAAGGTTTCCTGTGAAGTAAGATGATTCTCATTGGCATTTATGAACAACACTACAATACCTATAGTTGAGCCATCATCTTGGATTTCTCTTCTATATTCCTCTAAACACCACTTTCATTGGATTTCATAAATATAAATTATATTTTTATTTTCTTTTGGTCCATTCTGCTCAGGACTACTTATTTAACTTATACAGTAGTCATACCTATTTTCTTTAATCTCCAAATATTTTAGGATTTTTCAATGGCCTTTCTGATATTAACTTCTAATTTTATTCAATTATTACATAAAATGCTAAATACATAATTCTAGTAGTTTAAATTTTGTTAATATGTATTTTACAGTTCAGATTTGCCTTGATGAATGTCACATGGACCTTGAGAAAAGCATGTCTTGGTCCTGGTGTATAGCTCAATGACACAAGTGCCTTCCTGGCAAGAGTGAGGTTCAAAATTCAATTCTGGGAAGAGAGAGAGTCCGATGTAGTAGGGAGACCCTGAACACCCTGTAGACTCTTCCCTAAAATAAAAAAAGATAAGAATCAGTGCACTCATCCTAAGTATCCTGTGTATATTCACACATTTCCCCCTCCTTCTTTTCTTTTTTTGTTCCTTTTCCTAATCCCAATTGTTCCTTCCTTCAGAGCAATTTCTCGCCCTTTCACAATATCTATTGTCCCTTCCAAATTCTATTTGCACTTTCAATTCCTCTTATAGAGAGACAATGTGATGTTAACACTTGCAGGTCTGATTTTTCCACTTGTGAGTATAGTCTCTAGTTCCATCCATTTACAGTAGTTTCTCACTATATTACAATTTCCCTTTCTTGGACTCACTGTTTGATGGTTTTCAAAAAATACTAATATAAATTATTCATAACAGATTTTTTTGCTATATCATGGGATTTTTCAGTACCATACAATATACATATGGTGTTAAAATTACACAGGTTTATGAGTTTAGAAAATGATTAAGGACATTAGAAGTGTTTTTAAAGTATAGGAAAGGTTTACAAGAATATGTAAAGGGTTTATAAAGACTTAAAAATACATGCTAAAATAAACACAATGTCACTACTTTGCTAATTTTCACTTATACAGAGATGTCTGTAATGTAACCTCTGCAATAAGTGAGGGAATACTCTATCTATAAAGGACTCAAGTTTACCTTTCTTTATAGCTGAGTAATACTCCATTGCGTAAAGCCACATTTTTTTTTTATTCATTCCTCAGGTGATGAGCATTTGGGTTGTTTCCAACATTTAGCTATGACAGATTTCAATACTATAAACATTGGTACATATACATCACTGTGGTATACTGTTTTCACTTCTTCTGGACAAATATCAAGAAGGGGAATACTTAGGTCCAATGAGACTTCTAATGCTAGTTTCTTGAATCTCTACACCGACTTTCATAGTGGCTGCACCTGTCTACACTCCCACCAAGAGTGGAGAAGGGTTCCTTTTTTCCCCACATCTCCTGGAGTATTTATTAGTTAATTTCTTGATGATTGGCATTTTTTCTGTGGTGAGATGGAATCTTAGTGTTATTTTAATTGGCATTTCTTAAATTATCAATGCTGTTGAGCTTACTTTCTTTGTATTTAGTACAGGTCTCACAGCACAGATCAGACTCATAGTGATCCTCCTGTTTTCAGCCTCCCAGCCACTGAGACTACAGGCACATGCCACCACACCACTGAAATCTCAGTGCACCACATGTCCACGGCCAGCACAGAACACTGGGGATAGAACCCCAGTACCTGCACCTGCCTAAGCAGGTGCTTTAACCTGCTGAGCTACCTGCCAACCTGAACATTTTTTATATACTTATTTGCCATTTGTGTTGTTTCATCTAAAATGTATGTATTCATCTCACAAGCTCATTCTTGGATTGGATCATTGAATTTTGCGGGGGTCTATTTTTTTAATTCTTTAAATATTCTAGATAGAAGCCCTTTGTCTGAGGGACTGTTGGCTAAGCTTTTTTTCAAGTTCATGTGCTTTCTTTTCACTCTGTTGATGATTTCTTTTGATGTGCAAAACATTTCCATAAGATGAGATCCTAGTTGTTCATTCTTTGAAATATTTCCTATGAAGTTTGCCTACCCCTATGTTTTTAAAAATTCTTCCTAATTTCTCCTCGAGGAGATTTTGTGTTTCTATTATAAGACTTAAATCTTTTATCCATTTTGATGTCAGTTTAGTGCATAGTGATAGACATGGACTAATTTCAGTTGTGCATGTGAAAAGCCACTTTTCTAGGGCCATTTATTAAAAAGGCTATCTTTCTTTCAGTGAACATGTTTGGCCCCATTGTTGAATACAAGGTGGCTGAATGTGTTTATAGTTGTGTCTGTGTCTTCTGATCTTTTCCATTTATCATCAGAACTCTGTTTGGTCGGTGTTTGCCATTATAATGCTGATTTTATTTTAGTAGCTTTTTATTATAATTTTAAGTTAGGGATTGTGATGCATGCCTTTGTTTCCCAGGCTTGTCAATGTTATTCTAGATTTCCTCTGATTCCAGAAAACATTTAGGGATGTTTTCTCTTGACCTGTGAGGTATAATAATGGTGCTTTGATTAGGGTTGCATTAGATCTGTACAGCAATTTTGGGAATATGACCATTTTCACAATGTTGGTTCTTACTCTCCAGAAGCAAGGAATAGTGTTCCATTTTATGAAATACTCTTTATTCTCTTTTGTCAGAGTATTGTGATCTCAATGTATAGATTTTTTACTTCCTTTGTTAGATTGATTCCTGAATTACTTCTTTTTCTTTTTCTATTTTTTCCTTTTTTCTTTGATTCGTTGTTTCTTTCATTCATTCTTTCTTTTTGATGTCATTGTGAAGGGAATATTTTCCTTAATTTCTCTGTTGGTGAGTTTATTGTTTGTATATAGGAATGCTATTAAAATTTGGCTCTTCACTTTTATCCTACTACTCTAGTGAATTTATTTATTAATTCTAGAAGTATCTTTATGGGGTTTTGTGGTTTTCTATGTAGAGAATCATGTCATCTGTGAATAATTTAACTTTTCCTTTAAATTTTTTATTCATTTTCTTTGTCTTTATTTTCTAATTTCTCTGCCTAGGGTTTCCAGATCCATATGGATAGGAGTGTTAATAGAGGACATCCTTTTCTTGAACCTGATTCTACAGTGAAAACTTTCAGTTTTTGTCCATTTAACATGATGTTAGTTGTTGGTTTGTCACAGATCACTTTTAAAGGCTATTCCAATTTTTGTACAGTTTTTTTGTCATTAAATAGTGTTGGACATTTTCAAAAGCTTTTCTAGGTCTACTGATGTGACTATATGCCTTTCATATTTGGTTCTATTAATATGGTATGTTACATTTACAGATTTGTATATGTTGAATCATACTTGCATTCCTGGGATGAATACCACATGGTTATGCTATATAATCTTCTTGATGTGTTGCTGTGCTATGATTTCTTATATTTTATTGAAGATTTTTGCATCTATGTTCATTAAGAAGACTGGCCTATAATTATATTATAGGTTGGGCCTTTTTCTGATTTTAGAATCAAAATAATCCTTGCCTCTAGAAATGAGTAAGGGAAATTTTCTTTTTTTTTTATTTTACTGAAGAGTTTGACGAACATTGGCATGCAGTGTTGTCTAAATTTCTTATAGAATTCAGCTGTGAATCCATCAAGACTTAAACTTTTCTGTGTTGGTAAAGTTTTTATTGCATTTCCCGTTTCATTATTTGATATTGGGTTGTTTGGAATTTTTATATCTTCTTCAATCAGTCTTGATATTTTTTATGCATCTAGATATCCATTTCTTCTGTGTTTTCAATTTTATGAGAATAAAGATTTTTGAAGTAGGTATTGATAATCTTCTAAATTTCCACAAGATCTAAAGTAATTTCACCTTTTTCATTCCTAACTATATGAATTTGAGTTGTTTGTTTGTTTGTTTGTTTGTTTGTTTTTGACAAGGTTGATGCATGAGTTCCTTTTCTCTCTGTGCTGGGACAGTATTATTAATACCCAAAAATTAAAAGAACTACGGTGTACTTATCTCATAGTTAGTGGAGATTTCAGTCCATATTCAGCTGGTTTAAAGGCAAAGTGGCACATTGCAAAGGGCAGCCATTTGTGATGACAGAAAATAGCAAAGATTAAAGGGAGGAATAGAGGCTCTGCAGCTAGTAAGCCTCTTTCCTTTCCTTATATTGTATACAGATTACCCACTTAAGGGCAGGAGTAGCACCCACACCCATAGTGTCAACACTGAATCATGAATTAATGACAAACTTTATAACTGCTCCAGTGCCAGCATGAGGCTTTCGGGGAGTGGGGGGGGGGGGAATTAGATATGAACCATAACAGTCATCTAGTGTCCTATCAATTTTATTTAATCTTTCAAAGAGCCAATTATAAATCGTTATTTCTTTTTCTGTTGATTTTAATGAGAAAAAAATAGCAATGAAACAGTTTGAAAACAGGTTAATAGAACAGTTACAATACTTAATACATTACATATTATTGCTTTTTATTTTTGGCATTCCAATACATTGGTATCCTCAGTGTGAAAAATCTGTTGGAGGTCCTGAAGACAATTGTCTAATTCATCCTGTATATAGAAGTGCATGGTTTTGCTCCTGCCGTGTTTCCTATCTTTTCTGTTTGCCATCTCTTCATTGTTTACCCTTAAATTCTTGATTTCCATTCAGCTGTGTTATACCTCTTCATTTTTATTTCTTCTTTTGAGTTCTTACACTAGGGAGACTATACTATATTTACACATGCAGGTTTGGTATATTTCACTGATGAGTATATCTTCAAGATACATCCACTTATATATGAGGTCTTCTACTTTATCATTATTTATAGCTGAGTAATGTTCCATTGTATAAAAATACCACATCTTTTTCAACCATTCTTCAGATGATGGGAGTTTTGATCATTGCCAAAATTTGTGCTGCTGTAAACATAGGTGCACAGATATCACTATGATATGATGTCTTCAGTTCTTCTGGGGAATCACTGGATTGGCTGGGATTTCCAGTCCTAATTTTTTAAGGAGTCTCCACACAACTTTACATAATGGCTACACCAGTCTACATTCCCACCAGCAGTGAAGGGTTCCTTTTTCCCCAAAGGGCTCTCCAAAATTTGTTTTAGGTTGATTTCTTTATGACAGTCATTCTTTCTGGGGTGAAATGGTATCTAAGTGTTTTAATTTGCATTTCACCCATGGCTAGTGATGTGGAGCATTTCTTTATGTATTTATAGGCTTGCTGAATTTCTTTCTCTGAGAAGTGTGTGTTCATTTGGATACTCATTTAAGGATTGGATCTTTGAATTTTTGAACCCTAACGATTTTTAGTTCTTTGTAGATTCTAGACGACCTTAGTTTAAATATTTGTTAGTTAATTTTTTTTTTGAAATGTGTGGGTTGTCTTTTAATTCTGTTGGTAATTTCTTTTGATGTGCAAAAACTTCTCAGCAAGAGGAGGTCCCAGTTGTTGATTCTTTCAAGTGTTAAATGTGTGTTTTTCTCCATGAACTATTTGCCTATCCCAATATCTTCAAGATTTCCTCCCATTTTCTCTTCCAGGAGATTTAGTGTTTCTGTTTTAATATTTAGATCTTTAATCCATTTTAACTTTAGTTTAGTGCATGGTGATAGGCCTGGGTCAAGTTGTACTTTATGGCATGTAGAGAGCCAGTTTTTCCATCACCATTGGTTAAAGAGGCTTTCTTTGAGTAGACATGTTTGGCCCCTTTGTCAAAGATAAGGTGGCTGAGTGTGTTTGTATTTGCTTCGGCATCTTCTAATCTATTCCCTTCATCCTCAGGTCTACTTTTTGTCAATACCATGCTGATTTTGTCACTGTGGTTTTATAGTATAATTTTAGGTCAGGAATTATAATGCCTCCTGCCTTCTCTTTCTTGACCAAGATTGTCTTTGCAATTGTAGGTCTTTTCTGGTTCCAAGTAAATTTTACAAATGATTTCTTCTAGTTTGTGAGATATTTCTTTTTTGTGGGACCAGGGTTTGAACTCATGACCTTGCACTTACTAAGCAGGCGCTTGTGTCATGGACCTATCTCCCCAGCCCTGTGAGACATTTTAATGGTATTTTGACAGGGATTGCATTAAATCTGTGTAACGATTTAGGGAGTATGGTGATTTTAACAATATTAGTTCTTCCTATTCAGGAGCAGGGAATATCTTTCCATTTTCTGAAATCCTCTAGGATTTCTTTTCTCAGAGTACTTTTACTTCTTTAGTTAGGTTAATTTCTAAGTATTTCAATTTCTTCAGTGCTATTGTAAAAGGTATTGTTTCTCTAATTTCTCTCTGTGTGTTTGTTGTCTGTGTAGATTAATGCTATTGGCTTTCATGTGTTGACTTTGTGTCCTGCTATGCTACTGAATTTGTGTATTAATTCTAGTAGTTACTTAGTGGAATTTTTTGGGTCTTCCAAGTAGACTATCATGCCATCTGTAGATAATGACAGTTTAACTTCTTTACCTATTCTTATTCCTTTTATGTTTCTCACTTGTCTAATGGCTGTAGCTAATGTTTCCAGGACAATATTTAATAGGAATGGTGATAGGAGACATCCTTGTCTTGTACCAGATCTGGGAGTAAAAGACTTCAATTTTTCCCCATTCAGAATTACGTCAGCCATTGGATTGTCATAGATGGCTTTTAACAGATTGAGGGAAAGGCCATCTATTCCATCTTGCTGTAGTACTTTGAACATGAATGAGTGTTGGACTTTGTCAAAAGTCTTTTCTGTGTCAACTGAGATGATCATGTGGTTTTTGATTTGGCTCTATTGATATAGTGTATTATATTTATAGATTTGTGTATGGTGAATCATCCCTGCATCCCTGGGATGAATCCCACCTAGTCATGGTGTGTTATGTTCTTAATGGTTTGCTGTATTCTATTTGTGAAGATTTTATTGAGGATTTTTGCATCTGTGTTCATGAGAGAGATTTGCCTGTAGTTCTCTTTTTTTAGTGGCATCCTTCTGTAGTTTTGAGTATCAATATGATACTTGCTTCAAGGAATGATTTTGGGAGGATTGTTCCCTTTTCAGTTTCATTGAAAAGTCTGAGGAGTACCGGGATTACATCTTCTGTAAATTTCTTGTAGAATTCATCTGTGAATCCATCAGTGCCTGGACTTTTGTTTGTCAGTAGCCCTTTAATACATTTTGTATTTCATTGGCTATTATTGGGTTGTTGAGTGTTCTTATATCTTCTTGATTCAGTTTTGGTAAAGTGCACCTTCCTAGGAATCTGTCCATTTCATCTGTGTCTTCAATTCTGTGAGAGTAAATATTCTCAATGTAGCAATGAATGATCTTTTGAATCGCCACTGGGTCTACGGTAATTTCACACTTTTCGTTCCTTATTACTTGAATTTGGGCTTTTTCTTTCCTCTTTTTGATAAGGTTAGCTGGGGGCTTATCAATTTTATTTAATTTTTCAAAGAATCAGCTTCTTCATTTGTTACTCCTTTGTATAGTTTTCTTCATCTCAATTGAATTAATTTCTGCTCTAATTTTTATATTTTCCTTCATCTTTGGGCTTTGGTTTTGGTTTGCTCTTCCTTTTCTAGATGATCAAGGAGCAACATTAGTGTGTTTATCTGTTCCTGTTCCATTTTCTTAATGTGTGCATCCAGGTCTATAAATTTTCCTCTAAAAACTGCTTTCATCGCATCCATAAATTGTAATAAGTTGTGTCTGAGTTTTCATTAAATTGCAGATATTGTTTAATATCTTGTTTAATTTCATCTGTAACCATTGTTTGCTGAGGAGGGTACTGTTTAATTTCCACATGTTTATAGGGTGTTTTAGTTTCTTTTATAATTTATGTCGAGTTTATTGCAGTGTGGTTAGATAATATGCCTGAGATAATTTCTGTTTTCTTCCATATATGTAAGCACAACCTATGGACTAGTATGTGGTCTATTTTAGAAAATGTTACACGTGCAGCTGAAAAAATGTGTATTCAGAAGTGGCTAGGTGGAACACTCTTTATATGTCCACTAAGTCCATTTGTTCCAAGTACCGGTTTAGTTCTGTTAGTTCTTTGCTAATTTTTTGTCTGCTTGACCCATCTTTTTGGAATAAGGGGGTGTTGAGGTTTCCTATTAAGATTGTGGTATTTGATATTAGATTTCATTTCCATTAAGGTTTGTCTCTTATAGCTCTGTGCTCCTGTGTTGGGTCCATACATATGTATGAGTGTTATCTCTTCCTTTTGAATTTTTCTTGTAACCCGTATGTAATCTCCTTTTTTATCTCATTTGATCCTTCTTGATTTGACATTGAGATTGCCTGAGAATAGGATTGTTACCCCTGCTTTTTTCTGAGGTGCTTGGACACGTACTATTGTTTTCCATCCTTTGAATTTCAGCCTATGAATTTCTTTATGAGTTAAGTGTGTTTCTTCTATACACTATATTGTTCAGTTTTCCTTCCTAATCCCCTGTGCCAGTCTATTTCTTTTAATTGGTGAATTGAAATCATTGACATTGATGGTTATAATTGAGATATATTGATTTATGTTTGCCAAGTTGTTTACCTACTGTTGGTTATGCATTTATCTCCTGCATTTGTTTGCCCTGTTCGGTGGGTTCTCTCCATTCTCATTTGTGTAATTCTAATCATTTTGGTCCCTCTCTAGAATAATATCTTTTAGTCTGTCTGTTTAAGGTTGATTTTTGTCATCATTAAATTCTTTATTTGTTCTTTGTCATGGAAGCATTTCACTTTTCCACTAAATTTGAAAGAGAGCTTTGGAGAGCATAACATTCTGGGCAGGAATTTGTTTTCATGATGGACTTGAAGATCTCTGCTCTATGCTCTTCTTGACTGCATGGTTTGTGAAGAGAAATCTGCTGATGTATTGTTGTGCTTTTCTTTAAATGTTATCTATTTCTTTTCTTTCATGGCTTTAATATGTTATTCTTGTGCTGGATTTCTGGAATCTTGACTATTATATGTCTGGGTGTGTTTTTAATTGGGTTGATGTTATTTGGAGTTCTGTATGTTTTAGTCACTGAATGCCTAACTGTTTCCCCATATTTGGGACATTTTCTCCTATTACTGCTGCCCATATTCTTGTTATATCACCTGTATTAACACCTTCTTTCTCATTGATGCCTATTAATCTCACGTTGTTCATCTTTGCATCATCTGGTAGATGTTGACTTTTTTTTCCTGCATTCTAGTTGTTTTTATGAGATCCTTTCTTACCTCTCACTAGCTGCTATTGTGTCTTCAAAATTAAAACTCTATCTTCACTTTCGTTCAGACAGCTTTGCCAGCTTGTCATTGAGGTTTTAAATTCCTGTGTATCTCTGTGAGTCTGCATCATGTGATCTATTTCTTTCCTATACTGCTCATTCAAGAAGTTCGTTTTTCTAATCTCTTATTTTTTGTCAGTGTCTTCTTCAGAAGCAGTTATTAATTCTTTCATTATGGTTACCCTTTCTTTTTTTGGTTCAGAAATTATTTCTGATCTGATTTCCTCTCTGCCCTTCTGCAGTTGCTTCTTTACTCCAGAAGCTTTTTTTTTTTTTTTTTTTTTTTTTTTTTTTTTTTTT
>PVJA010013605.1:0-16144 GCA_004027025.1 Myocastor coypus | reverse complement strand
GATGTAAATTCAGAGATTTCAACTGTGTAATTCCAAGTTTCTTCTATGTTAGTGTATCCTGTATTTGTTCTGGGTGGCTTGGGACCTGAGATTGAATTTTTCTCTTTCTCTTTGTCATTGTTCATAGCAACAGCACAGTCCTCTGACCTTTGGTGTAAAGCATGGTGCGATTATACATTTAGTGTAATTCTTTCCTAAAACTGGTTAGGGCAGTTATAGTTTTGTATTTACAGAATTACAGTTAGGAATTCTAATACTGGGTAGTGATAATTAGCAGTTAACAAGCTTTTGTAACTAGCAAGTTTGTATTTTACACAATAAGAGCACTCCTTATGTTTGTGTAGCGAAGCAGATGTTAAATTGGGTGTTTGTATTTAATTTGATTCACTTAAGTTCTGTCTCATTACCTCCCTCTGATGTATCTGGTAGGATGAGACTGAGGATGAGGAGGTCAGTCTGGTAGGCCAGTGGAGGAGGAATTCTCTCCCATGCAGTGTGGAGGTGCCAGGGCAGATGGGGCCAAGGATGAGGAGTTCGGTCTGTCAGGCTGCATGGAGCAGGAAGTCTCTCTGGTGAGGTGTGGAGGTGCCAGGGCAGAACCAGAATATTTTTAAATCCCATTTAGCTGTGAATTGTAATGTATCTGAATAGCACTTTGTGGTATTTCTTGATACTACAATAAATTGCGACTATGTCTAGGTAACTGATGGTCTATGGTGTTTTCATTTTATCAATAGAAGTAAAATACAACAATCTTACCTTTTATGTTCTTTCATTCATAATATATTTATCTCCAATATTTCCTTCATATACTGTTATGGATTAAAATACACTATTAAAATATTTGCTTTCAAGCCGGGCGTGGTAGCTGACGCCTGTAATCCCAGCACTTGGGAGGCTGAGGCAGGAGGATTGGTGCGAGTTCGAGACCAGCCTGGGCTACAAAAGTGAGCTCAAGGCCAGCCTCAACTGCATAGCAAGACCCTGTCTCAAAAAGACAAAAAAATATATATATATATTTGCTTTCATAGTGAATTATATTTTAGAAATCTCAAGAGAAGAATAAAAGCCTTTTATATTTACTCATAATTCATAATGCATTTTCTTCTTTCCTCCTTTATCAGGTAAATTCTCTAATCAATGTGCTATTAGCCATTGATCTACTAGTGACATTCTTTAACCATCCCTTCACCTGAGGATGTCTTGATTTCCTTTTTGTTTAAGAAGGATATTTTCACTGGGCCCTAGAATCTGAGTTGATAATTTTATTCTTCCAGCACTTGAAAAAATATACCACTTTGTTCTGACTTCCTGTGTTTCTACTAAGAAATCCTGTTTTTGTTTTTCATATTAGTTAAGGGATCGTTTTTCTCTGACTTTCTCAAAATATGCACACCCGTGTCTTTAGCAGCATAGATTGTACTAGCTAAATCTTAGAAACAACCCAAATACCCACAATGAATGGATATAAAATGATGTGATTTTTTAAAATACAGCAGAATACTACTCAGAGATAAAGAAGGATAAACAAGACATTTCTTGAGACCATACTCTTATGTGAAATAAATCAGACATACATTTGTAAATATTGCATTGTCTCCCTGGTGTGAGAAACTGAATGTGCAAAAAAGAACCAAAATGTATTATAAATATTGTGAAATAGAAAGGAAAAGTTCAAAAGGAAAAGAGAATTGGGGGGAGAAGAAGAGAAAACAAAGTGTAAAATGGAAACAAAGTTTTGTAAATACAGAGGAAAAGAGGATAAGGAAGTTGAAAAGAAAAAGAGCTGAAATACATCATGTACAGGTACAAATTCCCTGTGATGGATGATATCATTACACAGACTTAACACATACCAATAAACTTAATTAAAAATTGTTTACTTTTTTCTAATTTTATTTTATCTTATTTTGAAGAGTAAAATCAGAAGCAAGAACATAAATCAGAAACAAAGACAGAAACAGGGTAATATACAACAATGAATGTGCTACAAATTTTCGAAACGAGAATAGCTGATTAGCAATGGGATATATATTATCCATTTTGTTGTCAAATCTGTTGCTCAGATTAACAGAAATAGTTATGGAAGATTGGACATATGATTGAAAATTACTGCTTGCTTTCAAGAAACTTTACATTTTTGTTCTTGTCTCTTTTCTTCTTACCTTTTTGTAAAATTTATTTTAAAGACAGTATAGTAATAATTAATATGACATTAGAAATGGTACACATTTAGAAGACCAAGATGTCACGTATTCAAGCGTGGTATTTCTATTACACAGTGCTGTTCTTGATGTAGTTTCTGAGATCACAGATATCAGCATACAGAGTTAGTCAATGTGAGAATTCTGCACATTAACAATTATTTTTTTAAAAAATCATGGAAATCCTTGGTACAATCACCTCAGCCATCCTGTACATATAATTGCATGTTTTTCCCCTACTTTTTTCCCTATCTTTTCTCCTTTAACTTTTTCATTGTTTAATCCTTAAATTCCATGTCTTTCCTTTTTCCTATACCTGTTATTCCTTTTAGGTTTTCTTCTTTTGGGTTCTTACACTACGGAGACAATATCGTATTTACATATGTGGGTCTGGTTTATTTCCCTTATGAGTATAGCCTCTAGTAAAAATTATTTTCTAGTAAAAATTATTTAGCTATCAGGTATCTTAGCATTGATCATGCTGGGTTACTCCTCTCATGCGCCTTCCTGCTTCTTAAATCCGGTGGCTTATAACACTTGCTAAATTAGAACATTTTCAGCCATTGTTTCCCTGAATACTTTTTTAGTCCCATCCTATTTTCCTAACTTTCTAGGATTTTGATAATGTTAAGGTTAATCTTTTCTCATAAATCCATAGACTCTGGGGTGCTACCCATATTTCCCTGTTTTCTGTCTGATGTTCATATTGTGAAATTTTAATTTACTGTTCTCTGGGGGTTTCTTTCCTTTGACATCTTTCTTTTTTCTGTCCGTTGTTTTGTTTTTGCTTTGAGGCCGTCCATGGAGTTTTTATTTCCATTTTGCACATTTTTTTATCTGAAACTTTCACTTGATTATTGTTTCTGTTTTCTATTTCTCTATTAAAAGTACCAATTTCTACTTAAGGACTTCAGTTCTTTCATTTTTTTAACTATATTTGTATTTGGTGATTAAAGCATTTTGATCATGCTGCCTTAAAACTTTTCTGAGAGTAATTTAAACACTTTCTTCTCTTCAGCGTTGATTTTCATTGATTGCCTTTTGAATTTCACTTGTTGTTTTCCAGTCTTGTGATATGAAGAGCAATTTTTGTTCAAACTGTGAAAAATAATTTTGTTCCAAACAGTGCATTTTGTATTATATTATGATACTCTTGGATTTCTATGACATTGTTCATATAGGAAAAGCAAAACAAGTACCTGTTTACTCCCAGTTGAAGTTTGGATTCCAGATTATCCAGGGAAGGTCAGGGATCTTCATTTCTCATGGTGATGATAGAGGTCCCTACATGGTCTCCACTGAGACCATGAATAAGCTTTATTGTGAGCTACTGGGAATTAAACTTCTGTGCTCTATTACATTTTGAGGTGTCTTTTATATTTAGCCATAACCTGGGCTCCTCATTTAGCTTATGCTGGATAAGGCTGGGATAGAGCTCTACATTATTTTTTTCTATAATTCTTACACTTTGAGATTATAATATGAGGTGAAATAAATAAAACACACAAGCTTAAGTAGCATATGATTTCTTTATATGAGAAATCTAAAATATAAATAAATTAAAGAGCAAAAATGATGATGGGAAACTCGTATTTTATAAAAAGAAAGGAATCAAAATATGGAAGCGTGAGTGAAAGAGAAGGGAAAAGGACCCCAAAGAGACTTAAGCTGTTTTATAAACAGGTATCAACTCACCATAATTAGTGTAATTTTTATACTAATTAGAAAAAGAAGCAAAATGCTTTTAGAGTTTTCTGTCTCTCTAGGATGACCTCTGTCTTCCTCCTTTTGTGAGAGTAAAGGATTTGCTGGGCCTTTTTTATGTTTCCATTGGGACGTCTGACTTGTAAGCTTCTTTGGTTAGGACTTGGATATATAAGACAAAATGAAAATCCAAGGAATTCATTACTGTGTCACCTTTGGTTGTCAAAGGTTTAAGTCAGTCCACTTTCCTCTATCACTAACAACTTTTCTATGTCTTCATTGATATCACCTATATATTTTCATCATCCTTAGTAGGACAAATAAAGAAAAATATAGCCACTCCATTTTTGCGCTAGTGAAAATCTTCTGACTTTTTTCTAGGTGCAACATACTGAATATTGAAATAAATGTTTGGTCGAAGTATATCTTCAGAAATGTTCACATTTTTCTTCTTATGCATTTCAATGAGTTGCCACTGCCAAAAATGAAGGGTACCTTCTTCACCCTAGAAAGCTCAGTGCTTCTGAATGACTATGAGATATCCTTCTTCTCCAAAGCTAACTATTGTGTTGACTCCTGACACCAAGGATTGCTGTAGTTTTTAACTCCATACATACTATAACAGATTGTTTTATCTCTACTTTTATTGTTTGCAATAATATCTGAATAATCAATAATCACATAAAAAGGTGCTAAGCTTATCAGCAAAATGCAAATAAGCCTACAGTTATTAAATTAAGGTTAATGATTGTGTCCAGTATTGAAGACAACACCTGGAATCGTTAACTCATGTGTACATACTAGCGTCAAAAGTAACATAACTGCAATGTTCATATTACTATTATTCATACCAGTAAAACCCAGAAATAATCTAATAGCTCATTAACAGATAATGGATTTGGGCACAATAGAATTCCATGTAACAAGAAAATTTAAGTAACATGAGTAACATGAGTCTCCATCAATTTTAATGTTTACATATTTTATTTGTAATGTACTTTGAAAATCAAAGTAATCTTCCTGAAATAAATTAGAAAGAAAAAGTGTTCCACAGAGCAATATGCTTTATGGTATTTAAAATGCTTGTACACACAAATTAGCTCCACATATTTTTAAGCTATGCATACATGTCTAAGATATATTTTGTTAAATAGATTACAGTGGGTATCATGAAAAGAAAGAATATTTAAGCGAGGACTGGGGTAAATTTAGGACAGTTAATTAAATCAGTGAAGATGAGAAGGGGATTTGCAGGAGTGAGGATGGCAGACTTCCATGAATAACTTATTTCTGGATCCCTTCACTACATCCTAAGCAAAAATTATAATTAAAAATAAGTACTTATTTATTACAACATAAGCAAAGATGTTTGCCAATCTGAAGATACGAAGAATGACCTTAGTTTTTCTTTTCCTGCTAGCATATTACTTATCTTTCACTTTGATAAATTCCAGCTCTCAGTACAACTACTATTCACAGCCCTCACTTTGTATTCATGAAGCAATGTTTATATTATTTGTCCTTTTTTTTGCCTCTCTCAATATGCTGAATTTGTTTTTGGGTCAGGAAATGTGCTTATCCCTCCCCATATTCCTGGAATTAATAGAAGCTCTGGTATACAGCAAATCTCAGCAACTTTTGGTAAAGAAATCAGTGAATTAAACAAAGATTTATTTTATAGATGGCTGCACCTTATCTGGTAATGATCTTAAGCATCCTAAGCTGAATACTAGCTCCTTGCTCTATGACTGTACAAGAGCTGGAAAGAACAAGACGGGGCAACTCACTATATAAAAGAGTTGAAGAGGCCAGGGAGATAGCTCCATGATACAAGAGCTTGCCTGGCAAATGTAAGGTCATGAGTTCCAACCCCGGTTCTGTGAAAAGAAAAGAAAAAGAATGAAAAAAGAGTTGAAGAAAACTAAATGGCAAAATAGGACACATTTCTATTCTAAATATGTATATTTATTTTATCCTATATATTAGCAGCTCTAACTCTATCAGGAAACTCAGTAATTTTGTTCAATACAAAGGTACTATCCATAATTGGCCACCTTCAATTAAAATTCTGGTACATTTTAACATTTAAATTTCAACGAAGAAATAAAATACAACGATACAACCCAAAGACATCTCTGATATTCTGCCTGAATGACAGTTCCAAAGATACTATCTCCCACTTTAACATTTCTGATAAGCAACAATTATTAACCATCATTAACTATTTTTATTAGCATCTGAGGAGGCAAAGTCTCAAAATTTTGCTCAAGTTTGCAAAACTCAGAGTAGAAGAAACCTAAGTGTATTTCTTATGTCCAGAGCTTATGAGTAAGTTCTACTCAGCTAGGGAGAAAATATGGTAGCATTTCAGGATCAAGGCCCAAGCCATATTTTCCAGGCCAATCATCAAGTGTGTGATTAATGGTTCATAGCTGGCAAGGTGAACAACTGAAAGAACACAGAGGGGACAAGAGGCAAAGAGACAGTGGTCATATAATCTTCATCCCGGAAAACACAGTAATCAGAGTTTTTGAGATTTGCTTGTACCCACTATTATTAATAAGTATTTGGGACAAATTTCAAAGTAAATGCAAAACTTTATGGATTAAAAAATAGCAACTATGCCGGGTGTGGTGGCTCACGCCTGTAATCCCAGCACTTGGGAGGCTGAGGCAGGAGGATTGGTGCGAGTTCGAGACCAGCCTGGGCTACAAAAGTGAGCTCAAGGCCAGCCTCAACTGCATAGCGAGACCCTGTCTCAAAAAGACAAAAAAAAAAAAAAAAAAAAAGCAACTATATGTCTATTGTTGCTGAAATTCCTATTCCTTGTTTTGAAAGTCAGTCTTATTGCTCATTCCTGGGGAAATATTTAAGATATATAATGATTAGACTGAAAAAGGTTTATCATTAAAAGTTGCAAATGTGACTGCTATGTGAATGTTTAAATTTTAGGACCACATGTGTAGAATGGGTTTCCATCTCAGATGGACCCAGAGCTCTCTACATCTGGCTGCAGAAATAAAAGTGTTGTGTGCACTTCCGAACTCCCTAAATTCTGGCCCCAGTTTTATCCGTGACACATTTTAACCTTCCAGCAATCCTTATGACGTGTATCTCCCCTTTTCTGGTACTATGGAACTAATTACAACCAATAATATTCCCTTGAGACTAATTTGAAGGCTATTTGTAAAAGAACTTTAAGTAATTATTGAAACAATTACTCTACCTTCAACCTTTCTTGTTCTCCAGGCATCTCTTATTTAATTAGTAGATGCTGCCCAAAGAAATGATATAGTGGCTAAAAATCAAACCTAGATAGACTTGCATCAGCACACCTAACCTCCTTGTCCATATTGTTTTGATCAAGTGTTTGCTTTTTTTTTTATCCTTTCAGAAAAAAAAAAAAAAAAAAAAAAAAAAAAAAACGTCATAGCTGCCTTCAAATTTACTCGAGTCTTCTCCAGCTTCCTTTCTACTTGATGGACCTCATCCTTATCCTACGGGTGATCTCAAGTTATGCTGTGCAAGAAACAACCACATTCATACTGTTTCACTGTTTGCTCCCATGCTGTGGCAAGTCTGTGGTTTATGATCTCAAACGTGAGCTTCAGTCTCTTTACTCACCAAATCCCAGTAGAGAAGTCATAAAGCCTGTTAGACTTCCAATGACCTCCTAAACAAAATGGGTTTAATAGCACTTACGTTGCCACATTGCCATTTAGCAATAAAACTACTGAGATTTTAATTGTTCTTTGCAATGAATTTTTAATTCTTCTTTGCTACGAGTCTTTAGTGTTTTTTTGTAAGAAAAGGAAATGTTCTTTCATAAATAAATTATGGTGCATCTATATAGTGGAACACATACAAACATTTTAAAAGATGGTAGGTAAATATATTTGACACAAAACTATAACATACTCTTAAATGAAAAGAAAGGAAGTTATAATTAATGCTTATTATTTTCATGAGACTTTTATATAAATATGAATTAATACAAAGTAAAAATACAGACATATGCATGTGATTCTATTTAGTGGCTAATCAAAATGCTAATAGTTATTGGGGTAGAATTTTAAATGATTTTTAATTTCTTCAGTATTCTTAATGAATATTACTTGAATAATGATAAACTTATTATTTGGGAAAAGATATTTTAAGAAGCTTTGTAGTATAATAAGAAATTGTTAAATTTGAAAAAAAGAAAAATTTGGAAAGTAATTTGCTGAACAGGCAGTTTTGTCATACATTCCAGAACTGAGTGAAATGGTTACCCAGTTTCATGAGCAAATACATATATATATGTTCATTGTGCCACTCATAACTTTACTTTAGATAGGCACCTAACATATTTGGTTTTTGTCTTTATTTCTATAAAATACTTTTTTCTTAGATATACAAGTTCTTCTTTAGCACGGACACTTTGTCATTTATTGATTCATTTAACAGATATTTAAGAGAACTGTTATCTGGGCATAACATATATATATATATATATATATATATATATATATATACATACATATATATATATATGGCTATAAAAACAGTGAACTTGATTAAACCAAACACATTTGCAAAATTATATAGTTAATTATAATGCTAATGAAACAAAAATAATATCAGTTCCTAACTTGATGGGGCATTATATCCTTGCAGAAATTTTACAGATTTATTGTCCTATTTAGACTTAAAGAAATTGAAACTAATAGAGATTACATCAATTGTGTGAGATCTTTCTGCATTTAAATAGAGGATCTGAGATGTTTGGATTTTAGCTTCATGGTATTGCTACTATATCAAGAATAAAGATTCAAGTTGATCAGTCTCTCACAGAGATTGCCACTAGCTTAAAGCATCCATTCCTGTTTTAGAGATGAGAGATAGAGTTTAACCCCAAAAGTAAGTACCTGTACAACACTTGATTCCCTGGCTTGACATAAAGAGAAGCTTGGACTTTAAGGTGGCAATGTGAAGGGTTGTGAGACCTTTAAGAAAAGAAACATACATGGTGGAAGGTCCTTTGATCTTGCAGGCATGTCCTTAGAAGGGATTAAGGAAATGGATTAGGGTAGGACCCTAGTTACCTCTCAGTGGTTTGGTGATTTTCTGTCTCAGCCTGGGATCATCCCTCCTGCATGTTTTCCAGGCATAGTGCTATTCATCATGATATGACGTGATTCTGTCAAGGGGGCCCCACTAAAGGAAGCACCATGTTATTTGGATTAGCATCCCCCTAACTGTGAACTATATAAACCTATTTTCTCTGCAAATTACTCATCATCAAATAGTTTGGTAACATAACAAATGACTAGTGCCCTAATTCCTCTTCTGGAAATTTCTAGCAGGAATAATAATTCTAATGCAGCCAAACAGTATTATATGCTGGAATCAACTATTATTGTATTTTATTATTAATTGACACTTTAAAAACAATACTCAAACTGAATCTTATTTGTCTTGCAAATATGAGTCTCCAATTTAGGATATCAGCTTTGACTTTGAGGAGAGTCCAGTTCTCAGATGTTATGAAAACTGACACTAAGAGTTGCCAAAATGAGGTTGTTATGCTAAACAAGGTATAAGACTTTGAATAAAGCATCTGGTTTCTCTGAGTAAAAGCTAAGGTGGTAAAGCTAGAGTGTGAATGGAACAAGCTAGATTGGGAATGGAAACAAAAATTCTAATGGCTGATTCCTCCTGTCTGAAGTGTGTGTGTGTGTGTGTGTGTGATGTTACTGGGGAATGAACACAAGATCTTTACACTGAATTATATCCAACTATATCCCCATCTTTTTTTGTTGTTGTTGTTTTCTTTTTTTGAGGCAGAATCTCACAAAGTTGCTAATCTACTCAGAGTGATTCAGACTTGCAATTTTCCTGCCTCAGTCTCCATGCTATGATTACAGGCTGTGCCACTGCACTATATATATATATATATATATATATATATATATATATATATATATACTTTCAAGTAGAATGGAGTAGTCAACTGTTCGTTGTTTTGTGGACTTTCCGTATGTTTACCAGGACACCTCTAGCTCTCAGTCTGTATTCCCCTTCTAAAGTCCTCTACCCTTCCAAGAGATCTCAGCTTTTTTTTATTTTTTGTCTAAGTAACCATAGAGCAGAATGCCCAAAAATTGACCTAGAAGCAGAATACACTACAGTTCAAGTCCTTACAGAAACTCTCACTCTAGAGCTTAATTTACTTTATCTTGTTAAAATTTTGTGGGAATTAAATAAAGTAACATATAAAGAATGCCTACAATGTTAGAAGCTCAATGCATGGCAGCTGTTGTTATTATCTGCATTTTAATTGCCAGCTCCATACCCTGCTCATGCACCTGATCACTGTGACTCAGTGGACGCTAAGAACCAGCCCTTCCTTAATTCTCATTCTCATTCTCTCCCTCTCCTTCTCTCTCCTCGTCAATTCACTGTGACATTCCATACCACAATGAGAAAGATCACAAAGAGAAACTGCAGAAATCACACAGTCCTGCTAGAGTTGAGGCTTAGATTACAGCCCCTATTCCCAAGCTTTAGTGGAAATGAGACTGTCTTGATAGCACAGCTAAAATGAAATCACAGCTTCTAAGACGGGATTTACAGCTTCTCCACCCAATAACCATGGTAGTATAAGGCAGTGTCTCACATAGAGCCATGAAAATGTGTATTGTACTTTAGGTCAGGCACATCAGTACTTCATCAAATGTCCCTAAGAATCACTTTGTGCATCTACCATGCCCTGGCCCTCAGTAAGTGGAGGCTACCAATCCTCCCCACTGTTTACTGGGTATTACCATGAGTCTATCAATGTTCCTTCAGTAACAGGCTCAAGGATTGCTTTATGACAAATTAGAGCATTCTCATTACTCCAGAAGTGGGGATTGAATGTGACCTAGGTCCAAGAGCAGCTGTAGCTGTGAGCTAGGCTCCAAATATAGTTCCTTCCATTCCTGTCAGCGGCCACTGCCTGGACTTAGATAGCAGCTTTCCATCCACTTCCATAACAACCCTGAAACATGGGTTACATTCATTCATACCAGTGAGTCACACATTCACAGACAGCCATGACTCTCAGTTTAAGATCCTCTTTCAAGCCAACAGAGACAAAAATCTCCAATATCACAGTATTTGTTTGATATTAAATGTCACTTTTTTTTCCTAAAAAGCATGTAGATTTTTTCCCTTTCATTGTGTAGGGACATTTGAAATAACTAATGACTAGATCATCTTAGAACTCAGAGCTACAAGGGCAACTTTTTTCACCATCTTATTAACAAACACTGTGGCCAGGGGCTGAAGAAACAAGAACATGCTATCCTTTCCCTAACAAAGTTCCAGTCCAATGGAAGGACACAGTTTTGTCACTGATTACATTGGAAAGGATACCAGGGCAACACAACATTGATTTGTTTTGTTTTGTTTTGTTTTGTTGTGTTGTGTGATTGAACTCAGGTCCTTGAATTTGCTAGACAAGCACTTATTCTACTGAACTATCTCCCCAGCCCACAACATTGATTTGGAAACCTGAATAATATATAAGTTCAAGATGAAAATTTCAAGAGTAATAAATGCCTCCAGGTGTATCTTGAAGAATAAGAGAAGTTAACTAGATAAAAAGATGGAATAGAAAAGCATTTATTTTAAAGAGACCCACAAACAAAGATTTTGTTGGTTTGAGAAACTACAGAGAAGTCCCCAACTTCCTAGTATAGCTATCTATTTTTTATCAGGCTAAACATTTCTGTTACTGAGATATAGCCAGGGTTAAAAAGAGAGACGTATTAGCTTCTTTAAAATTTTGCATCAGATAGGGTGGTGCAGACCTGCCATGCAAGCTACTCAGGAGGCTGGGGTAGAAAGGTCTCTCTAGCTCAAGAGTTCCAGGCCAGCCTGGGCAACATGGTGAGATCCTACCAAAAATTTTAAAAACCTGGAGCCTAGAGGTAAGAATATGTTCTAACCAAAGTGAACCTTGGGTTTTGTTTCTACCATCACAAATACTTTTTTTCCTTTATTATTGGCCTATATGATTACTAACTAGAGCTAAGCAGTTACTTAAATACTGGAAAACATCTTCAATTCTCTACAAAAAATCGGGTCCACTGAGGAACACTGTAGTAGCCAAAATGTGCCTGCTCACTAAGCCTGAAATTTTCAGTAGATCCTGGGAGCTTTACTGCCTGAGACAATCCCTACAGTAACTTAGTACTCTGATTTCTCATCTGGCCACACTCACTGAAATTCGACACTCTTCCTTGTGGAAATTTATTTAGACTGTGTGTGTGTGTGTGTGTGTGTGTGTGTGTGTGTGTGTGTGTGTGTAATCTCTGTTTCTCTCAGCTGACTCAAATTCCAGCAGTACACACTTAATCAATGTCCTGCCTATCAGCTTCTAGCACAGCATCAGATACAGAATAGGTGCCTAATAAAGGCATGTCCCTACCATTGCTCTTGTCTTTGTGTGTTCCTGTTGCTACTTTTAAGAATTGATAGAATTTGGTCTCTACTGAGCAATCAAGAATTGTGTTTTAAGAAAGAAAAGCAGTAACCATTAAGGTTAATAATTGTGGCTTCGTAAATTTATAGCACTCTCAGAGCAAACTCTAAACACTGTAAAAAGGAACACTCATAGAACAGGAGCTTTCAGCTGGTGGCTGGGATGGAGTCATAATTACTAAGGACAGGTGTTCTGACAAGAATGCAGGGCCGTATACATCACTGGCAAAGTTCAGTGTAAAAATGCAGCCCCTTGTTATTTATTTATTTATTTATTTATTTATTTATTTATTTATATTCGAGCTTTAAAGCAGGCACAGAGTCCTTTGTAAGAGTACAGGTTACACACTCCTAGCTCTGGTCTTGCAAACATTCACAGTTATAAGTTCGCAAAATTCAGTTAGAAATTTAAAAGAGTTTTTATCACTATGGAGGAGACTTTTAAGTTTCGAGACATATTTACTTTTGCAGCATGTTCAGATTGTGTATTCAAAGGAAACTAGACTCAGGTCCCTTTATTTGGTGCTGTCCCACAGCTTCCAAAAGCTTGCTTCTCTGTGTAGGTCCTGCACTTGCCAGCCCCCCCAACCGGGGACTGCTTCTCTGCTGCTAAGATCATGCTAGACTTCGGGCTTCATAATTCAAAATGGACTTTAAAGCCTAAATGGTCCCAAATCCCAGGACTATCTGGGTGACTTAAAGTAAAATACTAAAAGCCTCATTTTCCTCAGCTATAAAATGGAAGTGATAGCACCCAGCCCTACAGTATGGTTCTGCGGATTTAATCAAGATAAAATATGCAAAGAGATTCATGCAATAAATGCACAGAAATGAGAAGCGGCTGTCCATACACCAACTGCACTATTTACCTGCCACCTTAGTTGGGTGAGCGGCAGCGCTCAGGAGTGTGGGAACCTCCACTTAGATTTCTGCTTCTCTGTCACTGTCTCTTTTGAGTAGTCAAGTTAAGTCTCTGTATCTCTCAGTCCTTATTTATTCTTGCAGGTGGTCCCACCTAGCCATACTATTTGTGGCTTTTCTACGTTTTCTGGGGGAAGAGGACTTGGCCCAGCTTTACACCGCCCCACCTAAGGAATCTCCCCGACCTGCGATGGTGAGCACTAAGCCTACCAGCTGAGCTCTTCTGGGCAAACACCCCCACCCCACAACCCACTCCCCCATACTCCGCGCTTGGCCGCGAGCTCCGCCCCGAAGCCGCCTCTCGAATCCGCTCCTCAGGCGGACAAGCTCGAGCGCGCTCGCTACTGCTGGGTGGGTGGCAGTCACGACCGTGCGGTCGCAGGCGAGGTGGCCACGGGCGCGGCGGGGCGGCGGGAACGCTCCCCCCGCCTGCGGAAGTGCAGGGGAGGTGGGCAGGGCCCGGGGCGGGGGAGAGGCCGGGGGAGGGCGGGTGAGCCTGCGCCTAGCGTGGATGGAAGTCCCCGGGACCCCGAGCTGAGCGACCCGCGCGCGTCAGGCAGGGCGCGCCGAGGCTGGAGACAGCTTCGCGGTTCCTCCAGCCCAACACCGTTCCCGCGCGGCCACGATGATCCCCCCGAGCGGCGCCCGAGAGGACGGCGTGGACGGGCTGCCCAAGGAGGCTGCGAGCGCCGAGCAACCGCCCTCTCCCGCATCCACCAGCAGCCAGGAATCCAAGGTACCGCACACTTACTCAAAAGAACACAAACTCACCTCTCGCTCTC
This sequence comes from Myocastor coypus, assembly GCA_004027025.1. Classification (NCBI taxonomy): domain Eukaryota; kingdom Metazoa; phylum Chordata; class Mammalia; order Rodentia; family Myocastoridae; genus Myocastor; species Myocastor coypus. Next base: position 2,025 of record PVJA010013605.1, on the reverse strand, counting down.
TCTACTCACCTTTTCTCTTCCCTTCTGGCACTTGCCTTGGGAGCTCGGACGGGTCTGTAGCTTGGCCTGGGCTCCAGGACGGGCCGTACCTTGAGGCGTGAACGTCTGGGCAAGACCCACTGCTAAAGATGCTGGACCGCGTTTTCTCTCCCGCGCAGACCTCATCCTTTGCGCTAGGCTTCTACTGTGGGAGCCCACACAATTCACACGGACTCCGGGTTCAGGGAAAGGCAGAGGCATCTCGGTTGTTTGGTTCTTTGGACCTGCTTATGCCGCCAAGCGCTTGTAGGTGTCAGGCTGCTTCTGAAGGCAGAGGGATGGAGACAGCGTCGGGTACAGGAAAGCTCGGGCACTGGGCCAGCAAGGAGTATTTATCCTGATGGTCTCAGAGACCCTTTGCTTTACAGGGCCCATCAGTATATTCTTAATAGTGAAAACTGGAGAAATACTGCACTCGTGAGAAAGTTGATGTTCCTCCTGTAAGTGAATACTCTGAAAACTTACACTTGTCGCTGTAAGAGTCGCACTAACATCTATACACAAACCCGACTCCGTAGCCCTTCTCCTGTCACTGTTACTCTTCCTGTGAAACTCCTGTGGGTGCCAGGCACATGTTTGGAAGTCTTGGAAGACGATCAAGTAAAATGTTTCTGCTAACGGAGCTACACCAAACGGTAACTCAGCTGGGAGTGAAAATCGTAAGATGGAGTTTGTAGTTACATGGAATTTTGTACTCCTGCCCCTTTGTACATATTTCCTTGTGAGTACCCCAGGCAATTTTGCAATAGGAGACAGACCCTGTTTACCAGCAAAGGAAAAGGCGGTGCTAGCTGAGAGGGCAAGTTAGATGGGGCAATAAAAAGTGCGACCCAGTCCACCTGCACACATCTTGGCCAGGATTTTGGTGGCCACCGTACGCGCCCCAGCATCCTACAGTTAACTATCAAAGATGGTGACCTAGGATAGAAATACTGCTTTATTAATTTCCATCTTGTTTTCTGTTAGTTGCTCACCATCTCACCAAGAGCATGAGTGTCCTCTATTCTACACCCTGATTGGAAATGAGGGTAAAAGCCTCCACTTTCCTAGATCATGGTGAGAATTGAAGATCACTAAGTTTCCATCCTGGGACAGCCAGAATGTTTGTATCTCTTTTCCTCTGTGAGGTAAAGAAATGAAATCCATTACCTCTCAGATCATCCATGGGAAGCAGTCTCACAGCCCACATACACACTACTTCTCTTCCTTCTAGAACGTTAGGGGTTTCATATGGTCTAAAACTGACCATCAGTCTTAGAAGCAATATTGGGTAGTAGCATTTCAATTTTCTAAAATTTAAAGTTCTATTTAATGCTCTTTAAATAGAGCTAAATGCAAGAGTGTAATTGGTATTAAACTTTCTTGAATTGGGCCTGTTGCTCTGCAGTAGGTGTGTTAGCTTTTGGATAAACACCAGCGTGGTTCAAACACGCTGTATGGGTTCACTATTTATAGACATCCTAATGTAAATTATTTGGCAAAGCAAAAATCCCGTGTGAAACGTCCATAATTACCCACCAATTTTTCTGACTTATGGTTTCAAATTTACATAAGCCAGTTTTTGTCAAAGGTGGTTCATACACCTGATGCATATTCATACCTTCCCACATTTGCTGTCATAGTTTAGTCATCTTTAGTAAGTGAAGAAAGACAACGGATGGACCCCTGGACCCCAAGAAACTGAATAAAAATAGTGTACTGGAATGCGAATATTTTACATGGAGGCATTCATGATATTTTTGAAGAACACATACCCTTCACAAAAGGGTAACTACTGGTGTGGTAAGAGATCAGGGTGACATTAGACAAAAGCAGAGAAAAGATGTGCCCTCTTTTACTCAAATAACCACATTTTAAAGATCATTGGCATTAATGGGAATCTTCCTCCCTGACAATGAGATCTCAGTAGGGAAAATGTGAGCTGTAGGAATCACTGTATTTTACTCTCCTGGGAAAGTTGCTCTCTCTCTCTCTCTCTCTCTCTCT
>PVJA010013604.1:25848-49219 GCA_004027025.1 Myocastor coypus | reverse complement strand
CCTCCAGCCCGCGCTTCCCTCATATATAGCACTTCGCCCACCAATCACCATCGCTCGCACAGTCAAATCTGATTGGTTACTACATCGGTTGCCAGGCAAAAGCAGATTACAGCTAAATTGCTTTTCGCCGCAGGACAACCCGGAAGCAGGAAGCCGGCGCCATCTTTTGGGAGCGGCTCATGCTGAGGCCCTCAACACTGTATATCCTTAGATTTCTAAATGTCTGTATAAAAATGTATAACTGCTTTTATCACATTCTATAGAGATTTATTAGAATATCAATGATTGGCAGAAAATACCAATTCCAAGTTAAGTCTAAGATGTTTGATATTCAGAAAGACAGTGAAGATTCGCTATTCTTAAGAAATCAAATAATAACAAAGGCTACTAGGCTACAGGAAAACAAAGAGCATTTTTACATTGTTGTTCATAATGTAAAGTTGGAAGTCAGTATGGAAATCAGGACATTCATCAAAAACTAAAACTAGAAATTTTACATACCTTCTTTAAAGAGTGAAAGGTATTCATGTTTCAATGATATATAAATACCCACATTTACAACCACAAAATTTATCAAAATTAAGTCTTGGATGTAGCCTATCTATTTACTGATAGATGAATAAAGAGAATCTATTTAAACATAGTGGAGTATAAGTCTACTTGTAGAATAAACTTGTAAGAATAAAAGAAAAGTTGACTTGTAAAATAAACTTGAGTCATTTACAAGAAAATGGATGTACTTTGCGACTATAAAATTAAGTGAAATGAATCACACCCTCAAGCTTTTATTTTACCTGACTTCTTTCATATGAGAAACCAAAAGTATAAATAAAAAAAGAATAGGTAGAAAGATCTTCATCAAATGAAAAAGAGATTAAGAGATGGAGGAATGTTGCAAAGAAGATACTGAAATGAATCAAAACAGAAGTAAGAGGTATTATGTATGTATATCAGCTCCCTACAAGGAATGTAATAATTATCTACTATAATTATGCACTAACAAAAAAGTAGAAAATAAAGAAAGGAAGCAATGGCTCTTTTACTACATTGCACTGTGAATCCGAGGCACCGCTGTCCATAGGACTGATGTCTATACACAATCATGGACTAGGCTGCCTTCCTTCAGAAGAATGTATAGGAAGTACTTCTAGAACTTGTCACAGCCCCACAATATCCACATTAATAACCCCATGAAAAAGTTTTTGGAATTCTAAATTAATTCCAGTCTACCATCTCCTGTGCAATGCATGGTAAGAATAAAGACACTAAGGCACATTTGTTGTTTTTGGAAGTGAAGGCAGCTTCACTAGCTTAAGTCCAGCTAGTATGATGGTCAGCCAGGATGAAGGCCTTGACCCAGGGCTAAACACAGGTTTTATTGATTGATCAAGAAGGGAGTGGCTTAGGGTGGAGTGACTATGACAGTAGCTGGAAGTGCATGAGAGATGTGAACTGGGCTAGGTAGGAGGCCTGAAATCACCTCTGCCATACACACAAGGAGGGTAACAAAAGAGTAATCTTCATATTACAGATTGAGGTAGTGTCTAGTGTTTTGAGGTCCATGTTTAACTTTTCAATTTTGATGTGTAATCCATGTCCTGAAAAGTAATAGTCTCTTTTCCTGAGGCTCATTCTCAGTCTACAGTGTGGCTTCATTTGGCCTAGATCATGTATGTTATTTGGGAGCCGTAGGTGGTGGCTCACTCACCTGTTGCATGGTTTTAAGGACTATACAGCAGCACCTTGGCTAGACCCATTTGTATTGCTTGAGCTAGTCAAGGGATAAAGGCAAAACTTAGCCAGCTCTGCAAACATTAACACATGGCAAGAGACCCAGATCTGGCCAAAACGGAGATGATTGCTCTTCTTTCAAGGAGAGTCATCAGGCTGGGATATAGCTTGGGGGCATAAGCACCTGCCTAGAAAGCACAAAGTCCCAAGTTTGATCACTGAGGGAGGGAGAGAGAGAGAGAGAGAGAGAGAGAGAGAGAGACAGAGAGACAGAGAGGCAGAGACAGAGAGACAGACAGAGGGGCAGAGAGAGTCATCAAGGTGGTCCTACACAAGAAATTATTTTTACTTTTTTTGGCAATATACACAGTTGCAAAGAATTGGCTTTTCTAGAAATTATGAGAAAAGAAATGTACAAAGATATTTTAAAAAATAACAATAGGACTCATCATTGCTGAAATACCTTGTTTCCTTTCAGGCTATTTTTTTAATTTAGTTTTAAAACATCCCAAATTCTAATATACCTGTATGTGAAAGTGGTTATATAGCATGCTACCAGGGAAATAAAAAATCATGGTCCTTGGAAAGAAATTGTATTTCTGTTTCCTTAAAAGATGCTTTTTTAAATCTCCCCTTTAAAAAACGATATTTTGTATTTTAAGCACCAAAATAGTGACTGGAAAGAAAGTATGATTCAGCACTTTCTGATCAAATAAATACATATATACAACACTTGTTTAATTTCCATGCTCTTCTGTTTCTAGTTATCATTTTTAAATAAATTTTGTGACATTATTAAACATCACTGTCTTTTAGAGATGGAGTCTTGGTGTGGCCTAGAACTCGTAGCCTCAGCCAAGCCTCCTGCCCCATCCTCCTAAGTAGCTGGGACTGTAGAGGCAATACCATTGCACCCACATTACAATACTATTTCGTTGATACTATTTACAATCATTATTTTTTTTTTTTTTTTTTTTTTTTTTTTTTTTTTTTTTTTTTTTTTTTTTTTTTTTTTTTTTGTCTTTTTGAGACAGGGTCTCGCTATGCAGTTGAGGCTGGTCCTGAGCTCACTTTTGTAGCCCAGGCTGGTCTCGAACTCACACCAATCCTCCTGCCTCACAATCATTATTTATGCTGTCTGGTATTTATAATTACAATTGAAAAGACAGATCAGATAGGTGTTTCAGTTTAAAAATCTTAACTATATTCTAACGTGTTTTTGTTCTTCTACAGACCTAATATTCTAGAGGAAGAAGACGGGTAAGCAGTATGAGAAAAAGAAAGGAAGAAAAGAAGAAAGGAAGGAAGGATGGAAGGGTGGAAGGAAGGAAGGAAAAAAGGAAGGAAGGAAGGAAAGAAGGAAGGAAGGAAGGAAGGAAGGAAGGAAGGAAGGAAGGAGGGAAGGAAGAGAAATACAACTTCCAAAGATTTCCATATACTGAACAATGTAAAATCTAATATATGAGAAGGGGTCAGCAAAAGCGATGGATGCTGAAGACCCCTGAAATTGTTGATCACCAAGCCACTTCCAGGATGATTTGTGTGGGTAGAGAGGCCATGTGCATGCAGACTTCAGGGTCAACAGCTAGTGTGAAGGCCAACTCTGCTAGTGAGATTGCAATATGGTTAACCAGGAGGATGGAGCTGTATGTGGGGTCAGGGAGGTGCAGAGCTACAGAGCTTATGAATCATGGCAAAGAATTCAACCTACAGAATAAAAGAGCTGAGTTTTGGATCTAGTTCCTGAGGTGACAACACAAGAGCATAGTCAATAAAGACCAATTTTCTGAAAGAGAAATTAGAAGGAATAAAACTGGTGAAGTGAAAGTAGATGGAAGAACCAAGTGGGAAAACAAAGAATTTTAAGAAGAGAAAAGCTGATCCAATGTGTCACATACCACTGAGAGGCCAAATAAAATAAATATATAAGACTGGTTTTTATTCTTGGAAATCTAAGGGGAAAAATGAGTGACTTGATTCTATTGTGTTCATTTGCCAAAGCTGCCACAGTCCAAAGCCACAGTCTGGGAGGCAAAGTATCAGATGAGCATCTTTTCATAGTCCTGGGATAGAATCTGAGATCAGAGCATGCACAACTGGCTTCTCCCATGGTCTCTCTCTGTGGTCTGTGGATGTGCCTTCTTACCAAGCTTTCATATGTTTGTTCCCCTGTGCAAGTTTGGCCCAATCTCCTCTTCTTCCAGGGACACTCAGATTAGGGGCCACTCTAGCTAGTATCTCCATTTATTACCTCTTTAGAGTCCCTGTTCCAGAAAACAGTTGCATTCTAAGTTATTGGGACTAAGGACCTCAGCATGTGAGTTTGGAAAGACATACTTCAGTCCATAGTAGCTGCATAAGCCACCCTCATTACTCACAGATTCTGTACATAGGGATTCATCTACTTGTTAGGGTTGTTTACAATCTCAGAATTATAGAGGGAAATTTGACTCACCTGAGACACTCAGGAGAGATCAATGGAAGTAGATTCTGTGGCGTGAGAAGAGTCGTGCTCCTGGGGTTGAGAGTACCATGCTCTGCTCTGTGTTATTTGGTGATTCCACTGCTTCAAGTGCCCCCACCCCACACTGTGGAAGTGGTAATGTGTTGGAGAATCTTGTACATGTTTTATATAGGTGTTGCTCAAACTTGAGGTGTAATGCTGTTGACTGAGTTCCAAGATAAAGAATGGACAATATATTCACATTATATATCCTTAAATAAAATCTCAGCAAAGTTAGTTTCTATACTGATCGGTTTATCATGATGTGAGTAGTACCTGGTAAGACCAATGATTCACTCAGTGTTCATGGAGGCTTTACACAGAGCACAGCCATGGTGAATGAGAAGAATCCACTTAGTTTTCTGGAGGATAAGGGTTCATGGAATGACGATACTGGAGTCCAGTGCTCTGAAGGAGATCACTGGTAGAAGGTGTTTAATAGAGAGGCATGTGGCACAGGCCACAGACTGCTGGTGGAGAGGAAGACCTCATCACTGAGAATATCCCCATAACGCAAGGTCAGTGGCAAGGCTGGGTTTCAACTTTCGTAAGGTCTAGAAATGTTTGTCTCAAGTTCAGAAGACATGTGAAAGTTGTGTTTTGTATAAAAATGAGCACACTAGTATTATATACAAAAACATTATTTAACATGAACATTCCATTTTTCCTCCTGACTTGAAAATAAAACATACTATTCTAGTGTGGTCCTGGGAACATTATGGTCCCTGTACATGCACCTTCTAGATGATGTGCCCTGTTTGTAGGTGTTGGAGAAGTTAACTGAGAAAACTTCTGCTCTGTGCTCTCAGTAAAAGAAGAAGAAAATCTACTGCAGCTAATGAATAAATTATAGATGAAGAAAGTAGATCATTTGCACTGAACACTTAAAATGCAAGCAAGAACTTGCCCACATCTAAACAAGAGCCCCAAATATAAGGTATTTGGTCTCCATCACCATTAGATTTTTCTCAAATAATTTTCAGCTGCTCTGGTGAAAGAAGAATGTTACATTAATACTGAGATAGGTCTTGCAAGAGACACTGGACTGAAGACTGTGGCACTTGTGTGCCTTCACAATCAGATGTACAGCTGGTGTCTGATTACTAAATTTTGCCACCGTGAAGACTTCTTTTTTTTTTTTTTTTTTTCAGCCACACTCAGTCTTGTTCATTCCTGGATCAAAATCTAAAAGTTTCAGAACTCACTAGACACCAAGAGTGCTCATGTGAATACTGATAGCATCGCAAAGTGCTATTATTTGCTCTCCCCCTTGGACATTTTGAGTTAATTATTTTTTAATGAGTCAGTCCAAGGACCTCACTACACATTTAATGTAGTTTCTATTGGAAAATTGATCGCAAGTTCAAAATATTCAGTCTTATAAATAAGCTCTCAGAAGGAAAATCACTTATCAGCTGGAGACACTTTCTAGGGCCATGATTTATAATATTGGTGAGGAAAAAAAAAGCAGCTGTATTATACTGAAAAAGTCAATGTTGGTATATATTGCTCATATAACTGAATAGATTATATCCTTATTTCTGGAGTCTCAGAAATTCCTTATGGACTTATCTTCTTTTCAATGATGTATAAATAATTTAATATGAGATTTTAAGCAGTCAATAATTACTTTGCTTAGCTTAAGGTGCTTTGGTGATTTTTCTGATGTAGCTGGAAAGTTTATCTTCTCAAATTTATCATTTCTCGATTATTTTTCAAATAGTTTTTGGTTTATTAATGATAATATGGCTTCGCTCTGCACGTAAATCATTTGTTTAGTTAGTGGAGATATGGGAGGATTACATGACCATCTATCCATCTGTGTAGTTTTATGCAATAGAAAATCCTCACAAGTCAGTGTTTCCTCTTAAGCTCATAGAAGTGTCTGAAATCCATCTTCAGAGATATGTTGGTTTAAGTTCACTGCTGCCAGAGCAACTTAAAACTAGCTTATCTGGTATTAAATAGGTCTGACAACTGTCCGAGAGCAGTATCCTTGGAGGCAGTGTTGGAAGATGACAACACTGATGCCATCCAGGGTGTGGGCTTCATGTGTTGTGTCAACATAAGTCTTAGAGATTTTATGTGGCTCCATATGCTGGATCAGATGGTCTGCTGTGGTGAGAGGGTTTAAAGAAGATTGACAATCAGAGCTTCTTGATTTTAATTCTGGTCCACATATGCTGTTTTATCCACTTCTCCCTGTATCCCTTTAATGAAATGTGGGGGAAAAAAATCTACCAAATTACAGCTTTGGTGTTAAATATCATTGTTTCTATGAAACTTACTTTCCCTACTGCAGGGCATAAAGCCTCATGCTAACAGATATATGGATTTTAGTTTGACAAAGAGAACAAACTGGATATTCTTTTGTAATCCATTCAGTGACTTTCTTAATACCCTATTATTATGTGTTTTTCTTTTCATCTTCCTTCTTCCTTAGTGTCCAAGTACCTAAAAGGAATACATAGCAGCCAGGGAAAAAGAAAGGGCATTTAGTCGTGGGCTCAACCCTTTTCTATTTCATGATGGGGAGGTGAACACTAATGCTTGCAGGATGCCAGTGCTTCCTACTGGCCCTGGCCTGCGATGCAGCATTCAAGGGTGGTGTGATCCTCAGGGCATGAGCACGCATGTCTATCTAGGGCTGGTGGTGGGTGAGTGGTGGAAGAACACTAAAGCATGACAGCCTGCCTTCAAAATAGGGATAATTCACACAAGAAAGTTGGAGGAGCAGCTTCTTGAAGTTTGTCACAGGACCAACAGGGCTGTGTGGTTAATCGGCTGGCATATTCCACATGGGGTCTCACTCTACTTTCAGCATTCCCTTACAAAGCATATGGATCTCCATAGTGTAGACTTTCCCACTGTGGCCAATTTAGGGCTTCTGACAGTTCTACAAATAGGTTGCCAAATTCCTCAGTATTCTCACTCTGTTCTCTCCAGCAAGCTCCAGGCTGCTGAACTCTTCATGGATGGAACCAAAATTCCAGTTGGTTTACAGATAATTTTGGCAAATAGATGGAAATAAGTGTAGTCTACATTAGAGCACTGTAAATTTCTGCTTATGAGCAGTTTTCTGTGTAATTAGTGAATTTATTACCAAAGTTATTAGAAAAATATTCTAAAAAAATAGATTTATCTTCACTTCAAAACTGTATGTTTCACTGCTCTGGGAAGGGTATTAACTGATCGAAGTGTAAATCTTTCTTCAAGACACCAAAAGATAAAGATGACAAGGTTGATATATTGCACACATAAGCGGAAAAAGTTTGCATAGCACATCACGAGTAGCTCTGTTTCTTTTTAGCACTGTTAGCAGTTTGTCAGATGCATCGTTTGCTATTGTTATTTAAGTGTTTCCTCTGTTTTTATGTCAACTTTCCCCCAATTAAATTACAACTTTCTGGAGGATAAGTTCCAGGTGTCATTTTGTCCCTATACCCCAAAGAGCCTAGTAAAACACCTGTTAGAAAAATGTCCCCCGAGAAAAGCAGATGGTGCCTCTCAACTTGGCAAGTTTGCATTTCTGGCTCCTGACAATACATCAAAAAAGCACCCTTCCTTCCTAATGGTGCCAATCAGGCAAAGCCATAGAAGTCCAGAATGGGTTTGTTACCGTGCAGACGCTTCTGTCTGGTCAGGGAAGGAAGAGGTTCTCAGGGGACACAGGGAAGAAATAGCAGCAGGGGATGAGGAGGGCAGGGTGGGCTGGCACTGCACCATACCACACCGGAGGCTTCGTACATCTACAGCCTTCAGGAAACAACTACATCAGCAGGAAAAGGACAAAGTAGTCTCAAAATGAGTGAGAAAATGGAGAGGATAGGAGTGACTGAAGTTAGACAGTGAGTCTACAGGTGCCAAAGAGCTAGCAGAACAAACTCACCCCTTCTTTCAGAAGTGGCAAATGCCCCAGCAGAGAGATACTTACCAATGCAGAGTCACCATCATAGAATTCTAGAATTTTATGGTGGGGAAGGATTTGAGACACCTAACCCATCATATAGCACAGATAAGGGCAATGAATTGCTCTAGTTTGATTTAATTAAAATACAGTGTTTAATGCATTTTAAAGATAATACTTAATGAAGAGCAAGAAAGCCAAAAAGATCAGTTGCTCTTCTTGCTGTTTATCATTTCTCTAGTATAGTACAAAAAAAAAAAAAAAGTGTAGCAATAAAGGGCAATGTAATTGGGTCATAATGATGCTACCAACAAATTGTGAAGCACCAGAGAATAGCAAAGCATCATTATGGACCCAAAGGGCCCAGAAAATCCACAGAGATCTATACTGTATTGAAAAGCAGCATTTTTGGCAAGCTGAATTGGGAGGAGAAACACCCTCCCTCCGTCTTGGCAGAGTTCCCTGGAAATTCAGAATCTGACACACAAAGATTTTTCTCAGTTCTTACTGTTTAACCTTGCACACTTATTGGTTTATTACAGCCAAGAGTAGCCTTCACATGGTCACTGTAGTGGAGTGACTCAGTGAAAGATTGAAGGAAGGAAGGAAGGAAGGAAGGAAGGAAGGAAGGAAGGAAGGTAGGAAGGAAGGAAGGAAGATAGGAGAGGTGAGAATGAGCTATCTTGAGATCCCCAGCCAATTTCAGGGGAAAAGGGGACAAATGACAGGAGCAGAGAGGAGGTGTCCTCCCACTTGGGTGAGTGCAGTTGAGGGCAGGGCCACAGGGGTCAGGTGGCACAGGAAACTTCTATTAAGACCATGTCAGCAGTTGCTAAGTGTATGTTGCTTTTGATCACTGCTGGGTTTTCAGCTATCCAAATGCCATTTAGCAATGATCTAGCTTATATTCACTAAGGTGTGCATATTACATTTCCCAGTCTCAAATTTTCTTTGCATGTTATACCCATCAGTTGGTCAGTTTAAAAGAAAACTGAAGATGTTTACTGCATTTAAATATCCCTTATTTCTCTAAGGAAAAAAATGTGTTGTTTTCCTAATATTTCCAGTTATTTTCAATTTTGAATTTTCCTTAAAAAAAGCAAAATTTTTGAATGAAAACAGGACTTAAGCTTGTAGTGTTATTTCACACAAATTTTAATCTTCCTTGGAATGCGCAACAGGTTTAAATTAAGAACGCCTTCACTTTAAAGTTTTACTAGTACCCATTTCGAGTACATAATGACTATATTCCTCTCAGGGAGCTGCTCTGTGTATGTAGAACCACTTAATTCTTTTTTGATCCTCTTCATCTTCCCCATGTCTCCTGGCCTCCTTCCCACTTTTTAAAAATTATCTCCTTGTTTCCTATTTTTTCCATTTTATTTTATTTTTATTTTCTTATTCATTTAATGAGAAAAAAAGATAAATAGCAACAAAACATTCTCAAAACAAGTTAGTAGGATGGTTACAATTAATTCCAGGCATATTATTATCTTTATAATAGTTATTCAGAGGAAAAGGTAGATATCATATGTATGAATCTGTAATCAATTCAGAGTACTCACATAGTATTTGAACAGGTGAATATATGCAAAGATATCAACTAAGAAAATGTTTCCATGGTAGTACAGAATTGCTAAGAATAAAGCATACCATAACTACTGGAATTACAAATATATGACCAGAGCTTCTAACGGCTTGGGGTTAGGATATCACAAAAAGTTCTACTATGTCATCTACATGAACAATGTCCATGATACTTAATGGTGGCCAGGTACCACTTCTGGGACTGAGCTACTGCTATGTCCTTGCTATCCACCCTGTAGACCCAGACAGAATCATGACCCATAGGGTGCAGGAGAAGTCCATTTGTAGAATATCCTGATCGACATATTCTGCTGCTGTATATAAAAGAATAGTTGAAAGACTGTTTTTGTATATCTCTTTTTCTCCTGTGTTTAATTATTTGCCCTATTTTGTGGGATTTTTCCATTCTCCTTCATGGAGCTGTGGTCATTTTGATCCTTCTCTAGAATATCTTTAGTAAACTATGCAGGGTTGGCTTTGTCATCATGAAATTATTTAGTTTTTCTTTGTTCTGAAAGTATTTCACTTCTCCAGGGAACTTGAAAGAGAGTTTTGCAGGGTATAGCATTCTGGGCTGGAATTTGTTTTCTTTCAAGGCTTGAAGTATTTTACTCCATGTTCTTCCTGACTTGATGGATTGTAAGGAGAAATCTGTCATTATTCTGAAGGGTTTTCCTTAAATGTGATCTGTTGCTTTTCTGTAGCAGCTTTAGTATACTGTTTCTGTGCTGGATTTCTGGGGTCTTGATTATTATATGTCTGGGTGTAGTTTTAATTGCATTGATGTTGTTTGGAGCTCTATATGCTTCAGTTACCAGAACATCAAATTGTTTCACCATATTTGGGAAGTTTTCTGCTATTACTCCTTCCCATATTCTTTTTATCTCATTTGCACAGACTCCTTCTTTCTCATTGATGCCTATTAGTCTCATGTTGTTCATCTTTGCATCATCTTGCAGATGTTGAATTATTTTTTCTTGCATCCTAGTTGTTATTAAGAGATCTTTTCTTACCTCTTCACTAGCTGCAATGGTGTCTTTAAGGTCTGAAAGAAGTCTATTTTCACTTTCATTGAAACAGTTTTGCCAGCCTATGACTGAGGTTTTAATTTCCTGTATAGCACTCAGAATCGGCTTCATATATTTTATTACTTTCATATATTACTCACTCAAGGATTTCATAATTTTTCTACAGTCTTTTTTTATCATTATCTTTAGAAGTACTTAGCACTTCTTTTATTATAGGTATTATTTCTTTTTTTCTTCATAAATTATTTCTGATCAGATTTCCTGTACACATTTCTGCAGTTTTTTGTTTTTTTTTTTTACTTTAGATGACATTATTTCAGGGATTTCAGATGTCTGATTTCCAACTTCCTCTATGCTATTGTGTCCTTTATTTGTTCTGGTGGGATTAAGTCCTGAGAGCACATTTTGCTCCTTTTCTTTTTCATTTTGTATAGCCCTACCCTCGTACCAGGTCTGGATCTACCAAGTTCAAAGTCATCCAGGTGGGTGTGGCTTGAGTCTATCTTCTGAGCTCCACTTCTTCCTGTTGCAGCCCTCAGAGGCAAATCTGGCAAGATGTTCTGCTCTTGGATCAGCTGGGTGAGTCTTGTCTCTAGTCTCTCTGTAGGGAGTTCTGCAGCAGTTTTCCACACTGGGAGTGCTGGGCCTGGTTGCTGGGTGAAATCAGTTTCTGGTTGGCTTAAGGAGATCTCACTCACGTGCTGCTACTGGATGCTGGGTCAAATGAGTTTCGCACAGGCCCAGGGAGTTGTCACTCACGTGGTGGTCCTGGGCCTGGTTGCTGGGTCGAATGAGTTTCTGATAGGGGCCAGGGAGGTCTCACTCCTTGTTTCCTATTATATACCTTTTTCTTTTCCCTCTGTATTCATACTTTTGGATTTGTAATGTAAGAGGAAAACAGTATATATAACACTTTTTTCTCTGTCCATTTGTCTGTTGATGGATGAATTACTTCCAAGATCTAGCTAATAATATAGCAAGGAGACCAGGATGGTGATGCCTACAAATTTGCGTTTGTTTCCCAGAATTTATTTCACTATTTTGAGACTCTCCTGGTTCCATATGAATTATATGATTGTTTTTTCTAAGTCTGTGTCTGCATTTTGACTGGGATTGCACTTTTAGAGAATGCTGTGTGGAAGCCTCTAAGATACAGCAGCCATAGCATCTTGTTATAATGTATGTTGTTACTCAGATAAATGAAAGTCTGGTCCAAAGATAATCAGTTTTAGGGCACAGTGTGTTGGTGACATATGGATTAACTTCTACTTGTGGAATTGGTACACATGTATATCACATCGTTATCACTTTTATACTTCTCTCCTTCATCCCCACCTCTTTCAGTCTCCTCTGAATCTTCCTCTCTATTTCCTATCATCTCTGCAAAAGAAAATACTAGCTTAGTCCTCCTATGACACAGGGACAGAAAATGTGGCTGGAAGCCAGCTAAAACCTAGGAAGTTTGCCAAATAGAAATGCACAGAGTATCGAGGAGGTGGGTGTCTCCCCTCAAACACAGCCTAACATATTAAAAATGTAGGATAAAAATAGAACTTTCAGTCTACTTACTTCCTTTAAATTTCATATATTATAGTAATGATTTGAATGTATAGAAAATGGAACCATTTTGTAGAATTGCTTGCTGGGAAGCAGCTCATATTTCTTGAAAATGATTGCAGTTAATGACTGGGGCACTACATAATCCAGGTTTTCTTGCTTTTTATTTTTCCTCTTTCACTCTTTTCCTGAATTTTTTTCAAGTGTGCAATTTATAAGGAGTTTCTGAGATGGAGACCTTGACTCTCTTCAAACTTACTCTGCTTTATATTCTCCCCCATAAATACTCATCATTACCTTAATTTAGCAACTCATTCCTATTTGTTTGAGAACCACATAAATATTCACAGCCAGTATTTCCTACCTCGTTCACCCTGACCTCCTCTCTCCTGGAGTACCATTGTTACTCCAGTTCAGTGTGTCAGAGGATCCAGGACTCAAGACCACTTATAGTCAAAGACAAATACTGCTCACATGTTTTACTGGAAGGGAAAATATTCAGTATTGAGTTCTTTGTTATTTACTGTACTTTCTTGAAATAGCATGATCACTAACATGGGCTCTCATGTTGGACATTTACTCCTTAAACCACCTTGAATAGTGTGGCCCATATAATACTTCATAAAATAAACATCACATCAAACTGAAGCCAAACTCTTAAGTAGCTACAGTTTAATCTGTTTCCTTTAAGAACATAACATACATCGTCTGCAAAGACCAGTTCTTACCTCCAAGAATGATGTGTTTGGCTCCTTTCTATCCATGTGGGATTTACTAGTCTTTCCAGAAATTCTGTTTCCTCTGTAGCATATTTTCTAACACCTGTTCTTTTGTACATTAACATAATGTTGATTTGTTCTGTTACTTGTGTCTACCAGTTATTCTTTTGTTCGAAAATGCTTCTCTTGTTTGTTCAATTACACATGTATATTTATCTACATATTTATATACATAGTTTCAGAAAATGGCAAGAATGATGAATTATGTTCAAAATGAGAGCTGCCCAGATAACTTGGTGGATTAAAATGCCTGCTTAGGCAGATGCAATGGACTGAGTTCGATCGCCACGCTGATCCTGCCCGTGGGCCATACTGGGAAGGCCACTGCTGGGATATCACTGAAGGTGATGGAACATGCCAGCAATCCCAGCATTTGGGAGGCTGAAACAGGAGGATCACTATGAGTCCAATCTTTGTAGTGAGATCCTATAAGACCCTGTACTAAAATATATTCTATTTATTTATTTATTTATGTCTTTTTGAAACAAGGTTATTTTTGTCTTTTTGAGACAGGGTCTTGCTATGCAGTTCAGGCTGGCCTTGAGCTCACTTTTGTAGCCCAGGCTGCTCTTGAACTCGCACCAATCCTCCTGCTTCAGCCACCCAAGTGCTGGCATTGTAGATGTGTGCTACCATGCCTGGCCTCCTAAAATACATTTAAAAAAATTACGAACAAAACTATGTTCAAACTGAGGGGGAGAGTTTTGAAGAAAATCATTGGTAATGTCTTTTACTGTAATTTTTTAAAAAACATAGTATTCACCATATTTGTGATCACCCCTGTTATACATGCATATGTGCAAGAAATGTAAAATAATATGTACACTGTACAATGCAACCTGTATAATGCATTTAGAGCTATTTAATAAGTATGTTCAATAAATTTAACTGAAACCAACAAATATTATAGCTTTATTATGTACACAGAAAGAAAAAAATGCAGAGTCCTTATTTTTTTTCCAAAGTCCTTATTTTTCAGGTGTTATTATATTTGGGGAAAATACCGTGGAGAAAATGAAGATAAAATACTTATACAGTTATGAAGTTTCTGTCACCCGAGATTCATTTGAAGCTTGTACTCTCTCTCCTTAATGATTAAAATGTACAGAAAAGGTGCCTGAGGTAGAGAAGATCATTGCCCTCTTCCTTCCCCCAGGCTCTCATGTCTGGGCACACTGTGGCAGGTCCCTGGAACGGGCAGCCTCAGGGCTTATCCGACCTCCAGCTCTACTGGGGAGAAGTGTGTGCAGACAAGAGTTGCTCAGGGGAAACCTTTCTAGGATCCATCTCATCCACAGAGAGTCCAGATAATGGGAGGAACCAGGTTTCTGTAATGACCAGAGGCTCCAGCAGGACAGGGCACCGTACTCTTCACCTTCTTGTCTTCTCATTGTGCCACCAGCCTGGACCACTTGCTACAGGACCCACAACAGCTCATATTTCTGGAGAACCACACTGAAGGCAATGCATGCAATCGTGGTGACATTTAGTATCAGCTCTTCTAGCTTCTGGGCCTGGTCTTTATTCAGGAACATAGCATGAGTTTTCTTCTGAGGTCTATTGAGTTATGGAAGAACCTGCCTGCCGGGATGCCCAGAGGGCATTTGTTCAATTTCCAATTCTACTTTTTCCCTTAGATAGCTTTCTTAACATCATTAAAACTTAGTTTCCTGTCTAAACACTGTTAGTACAAGTCTTTCTTCTCATTGAACTAAGAGAAAGTAGCTGTATGTATAGTTCAATAGTCCATAATAGTAGTGGGTTATCAGCAGAAGTGGCAATATCAGGTGCTGTTGACTCGAGCCTTTTACAGCTCAGCATATTAATATGGCTTTACTTTTTAAACCTCGTGGTTAGACTTTTCTGCTGGATGGTTAAGACCAAGATAAAGCAAGATATCCTCTCTGCGTCTTGTATTCTGAACAACTACTATACAGACAATAATATGCAATGTATTATTTGTTATATTTGTCCTTCTAACCCATTGTCAAACTGTGTCACTGATATTTCTTTCTCATTAATATTAATTTAAAACAATTAATTTGACATATAAAAAAGTACTCAAATCGGAATTTTGGGGCCTTCTCCCTTTGTAATTCTCTTGTATTTTTGCCTTGGTATTTTAATAGAGTAAATACATTAAGAAAAAAAACTTAGCTTCCTTATGGCATAAAAGGAGTAAGGATAGTCTCTGCATATGTAGGGCGGCAGCGAGGATGAAATAAAAATGACAGAACACACAATGGTGAGTGCATGGACCAGGCAGGATACAGAACTCACTTCTCCACATTTCTCCAAGGGAGGCGTTTTTCATCTTAATGATATAGGCTGTGTTAGAACTCACTGACTTTTATACTAGTGAACTGAAGTTCAGGTTTAAACCTTAAATATGTATTTTGAGGAGACAAGATTTACTTACAACAATGTATCTTTAGACATTTTATTTGTGAGTAATTCTTTGAAGAGGAAAATTGATGGTAAGGACAACAGAGTCCTGGAGAGTGAACATAGGCTCCCCAGATATAATCTTGGGCCATTTCTAAAAGGCCTAGCAAGGATTATTGCTAAAATTTCCAAATGAGTAAAGTAATGCTAGAGCATGTTGCATTGAGTAAATATTTAGGAGCTTAATAAATCATTGGCACTTACAAGAGTCAGATATTTTATATTGCAATGGAGATTATAAAATATGTTTAAGGAAATGTTAGAGATTGTTTATTCCAGATAAATGTTTTCCACGGAGACATAGGTTGGCTAGTGATTTTTCATGGATAACCAGAATGCTTTTTTTCTTTTAGTAATATGAATTTTTAGTTCTTTTTTTGTCATTATTTCTGGGTGAGTACAGAGCTCATGATTTATGTGAGAAACTATTGGAATTTAGTAGAAGAAATTGTTGGAAGACATTTCAGTTTCTAAAGTTGTTACAACATTCCTAAAAAAAAAAAAAAAAAAGGATTTCATTAGAATCAAGAGATTGTCTTGTTCCATTAGGCAGTTTAAAGAAATACTTGGTAAGTTTATGGAAATTAGTTGCTGTATCTTCCGTGTAATCTTTCCATCAAAACACACTGAATACCTCATCAAGTTCTTCCTCCACTTTGAGTTCAGGCTCTCAGTCTATCCTTTTCTCTCTAGCTTCTCTGTGCTGCTTCAGATCCAACTACAAACACTGTTGCTCTCAATGCATCTGTTCTTTCGGGGCTGTAGACATTTCTGCCACCCATATCTTTTTCCATTGCATCTAGTAATTCTACCTTTATAATCTGCTCTCCTATCATCTGATTCTCAAGCTTGCAATTCTTTGACATATTAACTTGAGAGTCAAAAGATGTGAGTTCAAATCTAGGCTCTGGTATTTATTATTTGTGTACTTAGGCGTGTTAATTTTTGTCTACATCAGCACATATGTCTGTGAAAAATGGACCTAAAAATTATTCAAGCTGGGCTACAGTAGGAGAAAGTGAAATTGTGTAAAAGAAAGTTTAGCATAACAACTCACTGAAAGCTAGTATTAACTGCACTTTCTCCTGATCCACTATAAACCAATGTGAAAACACATGCGTTTTTCAAGCATGTTTCTTGAGAGCACCTTACGGACACTACTAAGGCAGTGCTTCCCTCTTCCTTACCTATGCTCTTCATCGTGTGTCCACCTTGCTCTGGGGAAGGAGCAAATTATGCAAACAAGAAGCTCGCAGTCTTCACAAATATTCAGTAAAGTCATGTGATGGGGTGGAAAAACTAGCTCGATTTAGGTTTTGATGCCTAAAATTCAAGAACAAGCTCATGATTTCTGTAGTTTTGAACTTTAAGACTTTTATCTTATATTTAAAATAAAAATAGTGCTTTCTTTCCTTCTGTTAGAGGGAAAGTATTTAACATCAGATCAAACCTTTTAATGTGAATACTTTTGAATATACCTCAAGCAGAGTACAAATGTAAAAGTATGGAATTTTCATCTCAAAGAAAAGCCCACCTAAGATGGACAGTGGAGCTGTCACATTAAGGACTAGTGAGAGCAGGCACAGCCCTGGGCTCACTCTTGGTTGTATCACCCAAATATTTGACTACAGAAGATCCTAACAAGAAACAAGAGAGGCAGCCAGCAAGGAAGATGGAAAAGGGTCTACATAACAAGAAGGGTTGTGGATCACAATGGGAACATGAAAGAATTATGGATCCCTGGCTTCCTGGGACCAATGGAAGCTCCGGTGGGCAGTCTTTAGGAGGAGACACCAACTATAAATGACAACTACAGGATGAAAATAAGAAATACTCAAATGCAAAGTGATTGCTTTGCATTCATCTGTCAGTTCTATTATCAGCTAGCTGGCTACTCGAAAAATTCCTGTCAGCTCCAGTGGTTTTCAGGAGAGGTCTGCTAACTGTTAGCGGGTGTGGCTGTGATGTACCTTTAGCGGCATGGATGGTACTGGTTATGCTGGCATTATGACAGAGTGAGACGTTTCACCAGATTTTCAGCCATGTCATAGTTTTCAACAGCAAATGCCTGACCAACAACAGTACTTATAGAATGCATGTGTTTTTGTTTTTTTTTTTCATACATGTCATTGAGAATAGAGAAAATACGTGGCATGCCCACATACACATACATACACTGACTTTTATATTAAGAGCTTAAAGCTCAGGTTTAAACCTTAGAGTATATTTAAGATTAAATCTTGAACCTTGTTTTATAGCAGTGTAAAGAGAAAAAAAATCATAGCCAGTAAGAACTTCTACCTTTGGCAAGAACACTGGGTCACCTGGCCTGGCTCAGTAGGTGACAGGGAACAGTATTTTTCTTGGCCTCCTGTACTAAGGGAGTACGTCTTCCACACTACATAGTCATGGGCAGCCTCACAGCACAGTGACACTGACACTAACTCTGTAGCATATGTCCTTCAAAAGTCCTATTCTTCTTCTGTTATTAAAAAAAAATAGAACATAGGTAAAGTGATTATAGAAAGGAAGAAGATGCTAGCTATGAGCATTAACAACGATGGCTTTTTAGTGAAAGAAATTTAAGCATTTTGGTACATATTTGATTTTTTAAAACCAGGTTTAATCAAGTAACAAAGATCTGCATCATCTTTTCTAAGATTCCTCTGCAGTGTGATGCTATGAATGTATTATCATCACTGTAAAGAATAAGACTTGAAAGTAGGACACCAACCTGTATGTAGAAAGGTTTTTTAGTATATTTCAATAGTGGGAAAAATGCCATTGCAAAGAAACATATTTCCTTGAGTTGGATTCTTTCAAAATTAAATTTATGGACCATCAGTGCATTCCACCAGTGCTGGGTCACCATAATGTCTAAGAGTATCATATGACTTCAGGAATTCAGACAGCCGCGTCTTCCTTCTAATGTTTTCATTGCATAAATAGAAAGTTTAACTGTAAGTATCAACAATTGTTTATCTGGATTTGTGAATTCATGTGAAATTATTTGCTAGTAATTATCCTGTTTCAAGCAGAAAAAGGATAAAATAGCTATTAGAGATGTTGGAATGAAAAGCAAAGCCCACATTGTACAGTTATGAAAAGGGATAGTCATTTGGTCTAAGATGTCAGTTTCCTGGCTCCAACTGGTCTAAGTGGAAAAGAAAAAAAAAATGCACACAAATATTGCCTGAAAGGAAAATAATCTTTCCCACTATTAGCTGAACATTGGATTTTCTGCAAATCAACTCAGTTTCTTTGCTTGACAATTTAATATTACCATATCACATCTCTTCTAGCTCCTCAAGCAATCGCTCTGAAAACAAGTACAGTGAAAAGCAGAAAGAACTTTGCTGTACTAAGTTCTATTATTATTCTTCGGCTCCATGACTCACACAAGCTGTGCTCACAGTGGCCTCACTGGCTGCTGTGCAACATTTTTCCTGGTTCGAAGCCCACTTTCACTTGGATCCTGTGCAGTCTGGTTTTTATGGAGGAGACATTCCGACTCTAGGTGAAGTGAGATGTAAATTTGGAGTTTCAGCAGTTTCCACAGAAGAAAGCCTATGTCTCCCAAACATCAGTTCAGTTCTTCTAAAACACAGCCCATATTTCTTCTATTATTGGATTCAGACACTTCAATAGGCAACTGTAGAATTGCATTGTGGCACTTTAGTAAGGGAGGGATCCATGTCTGGGTTTTTTCAAACAGAAAATAGAAGTCACAGAAAGTTCAAATGACTTTGTAAGATACCCAAAGAACTAAGAACAAAACTAGGCCACTGCAGGGCAATCGAAGACCTACTGGCTCCAGAGAAAAAGAGCAAATGACCCACGCCAACAAAATGAATGAAGAGGATTGTGGTGAAGATACAGGAACTTTCCCTCATGAATCGCACGGTATCTGGTGGGTGGAGTCCCTTCATCTTGCTGACTTCCTGTCTTGATGCATTTAATGGAGGAAGCAATGGCTGGGAGGGAGAGGCATGACTGTCATGCTCCCTGACCCTCTGCTTTCTTCCTGAAGGTTCTAATGTTCTCCCTTGGCCTGACTCCTCACTTAAAAATTCCCCATCAGAAAGATTGGGATGAGCCACAAGTTGAAATAAGAGCTTGGAGAGACCAGGATATATGTTACTGGGACTCGTGAAATTAATAATGTGAGTGCACTCGGGCAGAGGTAAGGCCCGCTGGGACCTGGGAAACAGAAGACAGAAGGGAAGTAAGACCCCTCAGCGCAGAGCCTTCCTGTCCATTTAGAAGAGGAAGAGTCCTTTGTTCATACAAGGGACTCGAACTCTCAGCAGTAGTTGGCATAGATTGCATTGAAGATTTCATCCATTTTGTAGGTGTCTGAAAGTCATACAGAACAAATAAAGCAATTATTAATGTCATTTCTTATTTCTTTCTCTCATTCTTTTAGCTTCGAGCTTGGGTTTTTCTTGTGAGTTGAGACTTACAATCAAATTACTAGTATTTCTATAAATAGTTTATTCCACCATTAATTTAATTAAGGATAACAGTTTGAAACACATGTTTACGGTACTGGTATTGTTATCACTGTTGCAGTAGCCTGTGATCATTATAAAACAGATGGTGTTTTCATTGTTCCTTGTACTTACTTGTACTACTTAGCAATGTATCTGGCATGGTAATAAAAGCTAAGCCAGTGTGCATTGATAGATGCAGATGTTGCAAACTTGATATGCAGTAATGTCACATGTGGGCATCCATAGGAGAGAGCTTAGGTCATTATCTTCAACGTCCTCACTTAGGAGAAGAAAACATTTGATCTGTTGTGGTTACCACACAGAATTGATCTGAAAACCAAAATAAAAATTAAAAAAAATTCATTTAAGGAAATTAAAAGTTTTCTAAAATAAAATATCTCACTGTTTAGCAGTTCTGTGACCATACCATGAGTCACATTAACATCTTCCCAAACCTAGTTGTGTGTGGCAAAGTTGATATTTCTGAATATTGGTCTTCTGATAGGCAAAATTGTGCTAGGTTTTAGGATTTTCTTTTCTTTTCTTTTCTTTTTTAGTACCAGGAATTGAACTCAAGACCCTGCACTTGCCAGACAAGTGATCATTCCAGTGAGCTATCTCCCTGATACTCATACTAGCTTGTAATCTCTTTTCTGCTCTTATATGCAAAAAAAAGAGACATCCAAAAGAAAGCCTGAATCCATTTAATCATTTTCAAGTGCAAGATTCTCTATAAATAAATAGCATAAAAATGTATATTATGTTTCATGAGATAAATCACAAAATAAACAATGATTGTGATAAGGGAGGCCTCAAGAAGACTCACAAATGTGAAAATGAGATAATCTTAAAAGAAGTAATCAGATAAAATAAGGGACATTTTTAAACCACAAGAAAAAAAAAAGAATAGCATAATAGGAGGCGTAAATAAAGTATGAAGAGAAAGGTAAACAAGTAACTGTAATAAAGTTATTACAAGAGCACAAGAAGTAGAACAACATTTATTTAATCACTTTGCAGGACTGGGGATTGACTCCAGAGTTTTCTCACTGGCTACATACCTAGCTCTTTTATTACTTTTATAGATTTTTTAAACAGGGTCTTGCTGAGTCAGGAAGTTGTGTTGGCTGGGCTCAGACTTGCGATCCTCTGGGCCTCATCCTTGGGGAGGGCCAGAAGCATGGGCTGGCGCTGCTGTGGCTCATTCAGGACATTCTCTCTTCTTTTATTCTCTTTTTTTTCTTTTCCTTTCTTTCCTTTTGTCCTTTTTTCTTTCCCCTCTCCATTCCTTTCTTTCCTCTCCATCTCCCGTCCTTCCTCCCTTCCTTTTCTGCCTCTGTCTCTGTGTGTGTGTCTTTCTGTCTCTTTCTCTCTTTTGTCTCTGTGTCTCTATCTCTCTGCCTCTGTCTCTCTCTGTCTCTCTCTCTCTCTCCCCCCCCTCCCTCTGATATCACAGATTCAAACCTTCTTTTCACATTAACCTACATGTCTAGCATTTTTTTTTTTTTATAGTATCTTGCTAAATTCCTCAGGCTTTAATTTGCAGTCCTCCTGTCTCAGCCTCCCACAGTGCAGAGACACAAGGCACTACATCTAGCAGGATATTGGCCCAATAGTGCTGTTGGCTCAAGAGCCACATTGGCAAGTGTGGCAATCCTTATCCTCCTGATTTACCCAGTAAATTTAATTTTACAAAAAGAAAATTTACTGAAGGATGCTCAATAAAATAGAATTGAGCAATTGCATTTTCCTTCCAAAGGACCTATTCACAACACTGGAGACCTTTAGGTCCTGTCCTAGATGAGGGCATGATGAAGGAGAAAAAGGATGAGTCAGTGGAGACAGAGAGCTATACTACCTGGATGAATGGTGGGTGGTACTTGTGTGTGTTCCCCAAGGGACAGAGGAGCAGCTTCCTTCCTAGACTTCCTGAAAGCAGCCATCAGTTCTGCCACTCCTGTCTATCAAGACAAACAAGGTAGTGTGAGGGTCATGATCTTCAGGGGGCAGTAGTTCTCTAGTATTCCCTGGAGGTGGAAGGGCTTGCAGAGCAGCAATTAGAATAAAACCTGAAGACGTTTTTACATGGGTCATCCAAAAAGTGACTTTTCCTGCAGATGTGGCTGGGTACGTGATTTTCTGATGCCTACTTTTTCATTATAACGATGCCTTGGGGACTCTATGAGGAAAGGGAAATTTAATCTGGCTATGAGTAAGTAGACAGCTAGAGAAGCTTGAAATTCTTTAGCTTTCTCTCTCTCTCTCTCTCTCTCTCTCTCCCTCTCTCTCACACACACACACACACACACACACACACACACACACACACACCAAAAAGGCAACAATGGGTTTTAAGTGTTTTTAAAAATGTGCTGAATTCTGTCAGGGCAGCAAAATAAACGGATGGCAAGGCTGCAGCTTCCAGGCCCTGTGTCTGGGCCTGCAGGGGAAAGTCTCCCAGGGCTTCTAAGGTGGACACAGCTCATAGTGACAGCAGCCTCCAGGCTTCCTCTGAGGCCAAAACTCGGCCCCTTGGTGTCCCACTCCCTACAAGCTCCATGGAAGGCCAGGTATCACCATCCACTGAAAAGAGCTCTGCAAAGTTGTCTCCAGCCAGGAACCATTGGCTCTAACACAACAAGAACATATTTCCTCTCTGTTTTGATTGTTTGTTTTGTTTTGTTTTTATATGCAAACTGAGGTCAAAAGAGGTTAGAAGGCTGAAGAGGTTCCTAGTAGTTTTTGGGGTACATTATCAGAGTTTCGAAGGAAAGCAAGGTTGTTTTGCTTCAATAAGGATTTTGTTCTTAGAGGGAGGACCTAAGTAGTTTCCACATGCACCATGAAACTGCTTGAAATTAGATGAATAACTGAAACTCTTTTTTCATGAATGGGCATGACACTGACTTTTTTTTTTCTGTGATACAGTGTCTCACTGTGTAATTCAGGCGAGCTGCAAATTTCCTCTGGCTTAGTCTTCGGCATGCTGGGATCATAGATGCATACCACCAATCCAGCAATGTTTTTTGTAGAGTGCCAGTGACTAAAAGGGAGCTCTCCTGGGAGATTCTCATGTCTTTTGACTATTGACCATGCTACTTGGCTGACAGAGAAAAGAAGAAAGGGAAGAGGTAGGGTCGAAGGTCATGGTGGAGGAGCTGGAAACTCTTCCTGCTCAAAAACAACTGATTATCGAAAAAAGATAAAAAGAAATAGGAAGCATAAAATAAGAGAAGAAGAAGAAGAAGAAGAAGAAGAAGAAGAAGAAGAAGAAGAAGAAGAAGAAGAAGAAGAAGAAGAAGAAGAAGAAGAAGAAGAAGAAGAAGAAGAAGAAGAAAAAA